>JADBJO010006906.1:41273-43773 GCA_016801955.1 Conus betulinus
AAGACACCTAGAAAGGGACTGAGGGAGAGAGAGAGAAGAGATGATACGAGAGAGAGAAGAGGGCCATGCAGAGACAACAAACCATCGAATCCCCGAGAAGAGAAATGGAGAGGGCAGACAGAGAACCCCCCACTGACAGAGAGGACTAGGAGCACACTGGTAGACAGACAGACATCCATGACGCACCCTTTCAACAAGTGAGAGATAAAATCCAAGGACAGACAGAGAAACAGGCAGAGTTGAACATATTCAATACGGTTCAGCGTCGTAGCGGCCACACAACACAGCAGCAACAACAAACGACAACGACGACGACGACAACAACAACACAACAACAACAACAAACAACAACAACAACAACAACGGGAAGAACAATAGCTGTGATAATTATACAGAAGGATAGAAGAAGAAAGAATTGGTGATGACTGATGATGATGATGTTGATGATGATGATGATGATGATGATGATGATGATGACGAAAAAGAAAAAGAGAGAGATAATCATACAGTCATTATGAGAGAGAGAGAGAGAGAGAGAGAGAGAGAGAGACGAGAGAGAGAGAGAGAGAGAGAGAGAGAGAGGAGAGAGAGAGGAGAGGGGGGGCAGAGGCAGAGAACGAGATAACTGACTGACTGACTGACTGACTGAGTGCGTTGGTCAGAGTTCGTTGTAAAAAAAGGGAATAGAAAAATCGCCCTGAATAACTGCTGCATATGATGACAATCAGAATTAATCTAACGTACACACATTACTCTGTGTGTGTGTGTGTGTGTGTGTGTGTGTGTGTGTGTGTGTGTGTGTGTGTGTGTGTGGTGTGTGTGTGTGAGTGTGTGTGAGTGTGTGTGTGTGTGTGTTGTGTGTGTGTGTGTGTACGGTGCATGCTTGCATGTGTGCGTGCGCGCGCGCGTGTGTTTGCGGCACACATATGTCACACATATGCTTCACAATTAAAACACATATGTAATTCAGTTTCTTCTAATTCTGGACAAAAAGGGCAACTATTGTCAACGTTTATATCCCCAGAAACATAACGGTTTTTTATGAATTCTAAGCTCAGTTTATTCCAAACCGGACTCTGATAAGGGTGTCTCTCTAAAGCATTTTGTTGCACACAATCTATGTATGCTTCAGGAATAATTGAAGACTTGAAGAGTGAATATAGATTGAATTTGTTACTTTCATTTATGTTTGACGTCCATTCTTGACAGAATGTGTCTTTAAGTCTTTGTTTGAACAATAACAAGAAGCATGTCTCATTACCTACACCTTGGGCTAGCCAGACAAAGCTGAATCCTTGCTTTTGTAGGATGCATCTCAGTTTGGATACCAGTTTGTTTTACCTGCATTGTCTAAATTCATCAGCATCTGATATGCTTGTTTTGGCAGGCGTGCCTCTTCCATTTTCAATAAACGAAACCAGTATTTAACAGCACGTACACAACAGTTGATTTGCAACGGGTATCTTCCGAGATCGCCATAGATCATTTTGTTTGGAGTACGACTAGATACATTCAGATTTTTTTTGCAAGCGAATAAATGTATGTTCTCCACAGGATTGTTTTCCGTTATAATGCCCCAAACTTCAGAAGAGTACAGAAGTATTGGTTGGATTTTGACATCAAAAAGTTTGAAAAAAGTTTTCCTGGACATATTATTTAGCTGATTATATATTCTAAATACGTCAAACAGCGTTTTTTTTCCCTTTTGTAGCTAATCGTCTGGCGCTTTCATAGGAACTCATAGACGTAGTGAAAGTGAAACCTAAATAAACATATCTGTTTACGACTTCCAAAGGAACACCGTTCATAAAACCACTTCTCATACCTGCTCAGATACCCTCCTTTTCTAAAAACCATAATCTTTGTCTTGTCTCTATTTACCTTAAGACTCAGATCATCACACGTTTTCAGGACACAATCAAGCTGCGTTTGGAGACCATGCGGGGAACATGACAATAGGGCTAAGTCGTCTGCAAAGAGGAGAATAAATAACTCGGCTAGATCTGGTAAAAGCTGGATACCCATGTTTTCCATGAGTTTCTAAACAGTAGACAACTCATTTTATTATAGAAAATAAGGTAGGACTTAAGACACAACCCTGACGCAGACCTTGTGGACACCGAAAAAGATCTGTGAGTTCACTACCAACTTTTACACATGACATCACCTCTTTGTAAATTGCCTGGATAGCATTCAGAAATACAGAAGATATCCCCACTTTGTACAGAGCTTTCAACATGATACTTTGTTTGACAGAGTCAAATGCTTTTGATAGGTCAACAAACGCCACATAAAGTTTTCCTCCCTTTTTAGACAAGCATTTTTGAATGGTAGCATACAGTGTAAAAATGTGATCTGTTGTGGAATACCCACGTCTGAAACCAGCTGATTCTCGGATATCTTACTATTATCTTCCAGCCATTCATACAATCGTTTATTTAAAATAGCAGTATAACATTTACCAACAATACTAAGCAGTGATACACCTCTATAATTGTCC
>JADBJO010006906.1:48773-96273 GCA_016801955.1 Conus betulinus
CACCAAAAGGAAAAGTTTTTGCTCTCTTGAATCTTCTCCCTCTCTAGCTAGGGTAGCAGGATTTGAAGAGTACTTTCCACCTCTTCCCCCCACCATCCTTTCACCCCTGCTCCACTCTGCCTCCGCGTTTTAAGTGCAATTGTTGAATTATCAGTGGCTCATTTGAATTTATTATGAATAGCAATTTTTTTTCACTGTGTTTCTTTCTGTTTCTTTCTTTCTTTCTGTTATGTAATATTTGTATTTATGGTTACAACGCAAGAAGTATTTTCATTCCTTACATTTCACGATTTGAACATTCTCGCATCCAAGTCGTTCCACTGACACCCTACCCTCCCCCCCCCCCCCCCCCCCGAACTCCAACTCCTCATCCCACCTTCCGTCCCACTCCCTCTCCTGTGGGAAGGGCCTAGTACCCCCTGTCCTCACCGCCCCGGCTCCGACGCCATTGTTGTTGTGTTATGTTTAATTGAGTTATGTTAATATTGCAAATGAGAATCCAACGCCTCACTAAATATTTTCAAAAGATGGTTAGTTTTGTGGTAACCAAGTTAGTCTACTCAATATGCTCATTTGGACCTATATTCAGAGAAGCCCAGGTTTGCAGTTTCCATTTGTCCGCTCTCATTGAGATGCACTTCAAACCGTGACTATGACAGTACCGGTTATAGATAGTAATCATTGCTTTTATTTTCAGTTTGACAAACAAACTAAAACTGATGGCGTTCTGAACATGTCCTAGTCCGAATTCTCATGCTGATGGACAGAGGGAGTGGAAAGCTAGGTGAGGGGTTCAAAAGGTAATTCTTCCATTTTCAGCCCCCCCCCCCAACCCCTGTCCAAGCCCCTCCTCCCCTCAGCCCCTCCTTTACCCCCTTCCCCCATCCCCTACGCCCCTCCTTCCCTCGCCCCCCTTCTCCTTCCCCTCAGCCCCTCCTTCCCTCAGCCTTCCCTTCCCATCCCCTGTCTACCTTCCCTCCCTCCTTCCCTCAGCCTGTCTCCTTTCCCTCACCCTTCTCCCATCCCCTGTCTACGCCCCCTCCCCTCAGCCTTCCTCTCCCTTCTCCCATCCCTACGCCTCCTTCCCTCAGCCTTCCTTTACCCTTCTCCTATCCCCTGTCTACGCCCTCCTTCCCTCAGCCTTCCTTTACCCTTCTCCTATCCCCTGTCTACGCCCCTCCTTCCCTCAGCCTCCTTTACCCTCCCTCAGCCCTTCCCTCCTTCCTTTACCCCTTCCCATCCCCTGTCTATCCCCTGTCTACGCGCAGTCTACGCGCAGAGTTTATATGAACCCGATCTTCATGACAAGTAATATCTCAGCTCGAGTTGGTAGATCTCCCCCCACCCTCCCTCCCTTCACCTCCCTCAAATGTTCTTTCCCTGGTGAGAATTTTTATTGATATGAGTATATCAATACATGTACTTTTCATACTTTGTCTAGACCCCAGATTTCTGATCCTTACAGAAGCATTGGCTGCACTCTGGCATCAAAAAGTAGACTGGGTCTTTGATTGCACAGTCATGTAGAGGTAACCCAATAACCACCTTGTTACCCTGTGCAGCCAGAGGATGAGACACACAATTTTGTGGAAAAGTATAGTACTACATACTTGTGCATATTGGAAGGAGACAAGAGCATTGGGCTTATGCGTAGGTTAGACGCCCGCTAAGTCGTAGCCACGAGATCCTCTTCTTCTATTCTTTCATCTTAGTTAATTCATTTATCCATCAGCTTCAAATCATGCGTAGTGTGGTCTCTCAAAACTAGCGGATGTGATGTAGTGTATCTGGACTAGTCCGCACGCAGTGACGCCTCCTTGATGAAACTGAAACTGAAACTGAAACTGCAAGGAGACAGACAGGGAGGGCGGAGTGCGTTGTCGGATCGGAGTGCGGTTTGAGGAATGATCCAAGAAAGGCCAAAACAGCAATCATCCAGGAAAGGGCAAAAAGCGCATCAACTGGCAGTTCAGATCTGCATTTTGCCTATGACCTTTTGGCTGTAAAGTCCTTGACGACTGGCCGCCTGAATACGTCATTCTCAATATTTGAAACCTGAAAGAGCATGAAGAAAAAAAGGACCGTATCTTTTCCATTACGAATAGCCAAAATAGGAAATATCGGTGATCTCTGGTTCCTTGGACATGTTGGTCTAACATTGGACTAAACCCATTCTGGGTAGCCACACCCCTTACGGTCAGTTCAGTATGTTTTCCCCCTGCCCCGTCCCTCCTCCTCCTCCTCCCCCCCCCCCCCCCCCCCCCCCCCCCCCCCCCCCCCCCCCCCCCCCCCCCCCCCCACTTTTTTTTTTTTTTCTGCTCCGTACATTTCACGCTCCTATTTTTTTTTTTTGTTTTATTTCGCTGTCCCATCTTCTGTGCCACCTCAGCAGCAGTGCACCCACGCCGCTCATTCGGACACCCCGTCCACAGCCACAGCCCGGTCATTCCCGCCGCAGCCCCGGCACCGGCAATCCACAGGGAGCAGTAAATGTCAAGTCGTCAAGAGGCAACCCACCGGAGGAGACATTGTACTGCTACCGAGTAACTTAGGTGGTGTTCAGTGGCGCCTGTTCTGTCCAACACACTCAAGACACCACCTACTAAGCCCCCTACTGAGGACAATAGCAGTCGCAGAGCCGACGTGAGTGAGTTCTCCCACCAGAGGGTGTCACCACGTCTGTCCAACGGCAGCCCCCATGGACTCGTCGATACCGGTGACCCCAACGGAATGAAACCAAAGCCCACAGACGTGGAGAGGACATGAAAACTGAGGTCAGCATGAGAGCAGGGCATGAAGGGCCACAGAATTTGAGACTTTTTTTTTTTGCTGATCAATGAGAATGAGGATGATGAAGATGGTGCTACGGATTTTCATCCTGGTCTGAGACTGCATTACAGGGCTGTACTCTACGCTTCTTTTCCTGATACATCCCGGCGTCAACCAGATCTGAGAGATACAGACACCTACATTGTTGGTCAGGAAATTTGAGCAACACTCTCAAAGACGCATCCATTAAGTGGATGAAACTCGGCTGTATGGTCCCAGTTTTCCCAGCTGAGCCCGTAACAAACTCACCTCAGGGTAGGAGCCGGTCGAGGCAGAAAAAATCGGGAAGGACGAACTTTCGGGCTGTTTATCCTGGCATAAAAAATGTCTCTCAGACAGAACTTGCTGGTGGGGACGATCACAACCCCCCCCCCCCCCCCCCCCCCCCCCCCTCATCTCAACCTTATCCTCAGTTTTAGTTGAGGGAAACGGGGGGCTCGGCGATCCGAGTGNTCACCTCAGGGTAGGAGCCGGTTGAGACGGAAAAATCGGGAAGGACGAACTTTCGGGCTGTTTATCCTGGCATAAAAAATGTCTCTCAGACAGAACTTGCTGGTGGGGACGATCACCAATCCCCCCCCACCCCCCCCCCCCCCCCTCCCTCTCAACCTTATACGCAGTTGTAGTTGAGGGAAACGGGGCTCGGCGATCCGAGTGCTGACATACGTTTTTTGATTGGCCAGTGTGTGTGTGTGTGTGTGTGTGTGTGTGTGTGTGTGTGTGTGTGTGTGTGAAGGACCATCCCCCATCCAAGCCATTTTTACTATAAATATCCCTGAATTATATTTCACTTTGATTGTCTTCTTTTTTTACGTTAAAACAATCATACTTTTTGTGTATATAATTTCTTGGTATTGAAATTTTGTTCTCTTTTTTTCTGTACTTGTGTTAATAGGGAATGTTATGTTTTTATAGTTAAAATGTTTATATAAGTCTGTTTCCAATTTTCACTCCTCTATGAATTATCTCCCTCACTCTCTCTCTCTCTCTCTCTCTCTCTCTCTCTCTCTCTCTCTCTCTCTCTCTCTCTCTCTCTCTCTCTCTCTCTCTCTCTCTCTCTCTCTCTCTCTCTCTCTCTCTCTCTCCACTTCAAACATCTCAGTTAGGTAAATCTTTTTTTCCTGATTTGAGTTTAACTCTGCAGGTTGTTTTTATAGTTTAAGTAATTATACATTTTGCTATTCTTGGTCTTTTGAATGGTGCTATTGTTTTTTATGCTTAAATTTGAGCTTATCTTTGAGCGTTCTGTTGAACAGTTGGAGTGTTTATTTAAGTGTGGTGTTAATATTGCATTTGTGATGGTGATGTGTGCGCCTGTGCCTCTGTGTGTGTATGTGCGTGTGTGCGTGTGTGTGTGTGTGTGTGTGTGTGTGCGTGCGTGCGTGCGTGCGTGCGTGTGTGTGTGTGTGTGTGTGTGTGTGTGTGTGTGTGTGTGTGTGTGTGTGTGTGTGTGTGATTCTGTTTTGGCGGGGGGTGTGCGTGTGATTCTGTATTGGTGTGGTGTGTGTGTCTATGCGGTGGTGGGGGGCTGTGGGGGAGGGGGTGGTAGGATGTGTGCGTGTATGTGTAGCTATTCACATATATGTACAGACTGATACAAGATGGATAAATGAATTGACAAGGAACGACCATGCACAGTTGAAAGAATGGAATATTTTTAATGATATACATGTTTATGATTTGTTATGTGTGAATTTTGATGATGGCACCACAAACAAATTTCCCTTGTATTCTGTGAGGACAAATAAAATATCGCGTATCGTGATGAAGGGTAGAGCCGTTTCCTGAAGTTGCCATTCCCTGATGTTGAAGAAAGATATTCAAAACACATAACACACTTTTTATGTATGATTCTAACCAATGCATGACCTCTGTTAAAAAAAAAAAAAGAAGCTTTCCTGATGTAAATATTTTGTGCATGACAAAAACTTCAACGGACTAGGAGAGCTGGTCCTCCCCCACCTCCCAAGCCCGAGGTCTCCCTTGTCGTTGTCGCCTCTCCCCCCCCCACAATCTCCTCTTTTTATGTATTATAAATGTACTCAAATCTTCCTACAAACGGTGCAGCCTTACACATATGTACATTTTTTACATATTGTACATTTTAGTTCTTTCCACCGACTCTTGATCTTAACAGTGTGACCTCGGTTTAAAACACTTTGATAGAGAATATCTAGAAAACATCGATTTTTTTTTGATTTTTTTTTTTGTCGGCCTTTTCCCTCTGTGTGCGTTTTCGGACTCACACGGTCAAGCCGAGGCACGAGAATCAAGAGTTTTGAAACTGATTTTATCCTTTATTCAAAATCTGCATTATGTATTATCAGTTCGTCTATATTCACAATAACCCCTGTTCGAAAAGATACTCTATCCACGGAAGATGCCTTGAATCATTTGAGATTTTCTTTAGTCAGTACATTATCTTTTCTTACTGGAGCAATACAGCCCTTGATTCAACACCAAGAACTTCATACACCCACATAAACTTGCAAATTTGTCATATCCGACAGATTTTAAATTCATAACAGGTTATTTTACATGCCTGGAACTGAAATTTAACAAAACTTTAATGATTTGAAATGTTAATGTTTTGTTAAGAATCCTAACGATTTGACATGTGTCCCGAATGACCTCTTTGTAATCACTGTTACTTTTGCATTGAATATGGATCTTAACTAGGAGTCACCTAACAGTGATTTACATGTGATTGCAGCGCGGCACATTCTCAGTGAACTCAGCAGTTCCTTGAAGTTTCACCAGGTCATTTATTTCTTCCAAATGATAGGCCAGTTAGTCTGTCAAACGGCGAATAATTTCCAATGATTTTATGTCTTGTCATAAGTTAATGTTTCGGGTTGTTTAAAGGCTCGGTATTTTTCGGTTTACTCCTTAGTGTCTTTCTGGCTCCGTTCGCCGAGGACTGAACCAAGATATGCGATTTACTGTCGCCTGCCTTGCCTTGGTGTGTGTGTGTGTGTGTGTGTGTGTGTGTGTGTGTGTGTGTGTGTGTGTGTGTGTGTGTGTGTGTGTGTGTGTGTGTGTGTGTGTGTGTGTGTGTGTGTGTGTGCGTGCGTGCGTGTGTGTGTCCCTGTGAGTGTCCATGTCGCCCAGGGCTGTTCAACCTGTAACTGGTGGTTTCCCTGGGCTGTAGTCCCCTTCATAGCGTCTCCTTTAGCTCTGGGCTGTCATCAGGGACACACCAGGAACGGGACTACAACACCGGGGGGACACCGGGAACAGACCACAGCCCAGGAGACACACCGGGAACGACACGACAGCCCAAGGGATACACCAGGATCGGAGTCACAGGCAAGGGGACACACCGGGAACGAGACGACAGCGCAGGGGACACACCGGGATCGGGACCACAGCCCATGGGACCCACCGGTAACAGGACCACAGCCCGTGGGACACGCCGGGAATGAGACGACAGCCCAGAGGAGACACCAAGAACACGTCTACAGGGCAGAGAGGATACATGAAAAATGACAGGTACGTGCGTCCACACACACACACACACACACGCACGCACGCACGCACGCACGCACGCACACACACACACACACACACACACACACACACACACACACACACACACACACACACACACACACACACACACACACAATTTGTCTGTTCAAACCAGGTCCTAATTAGTCATCTGCAAGTAAGTGTGTGTGTGTGTGTGTGTGTGTGTGTGTGTGTGTGTGTGTGTGTGTGTGTGTGTGTGTGTGTGTGTGTGTGTGTGTGTGTGCGCGAGCACGTGAGTGTGTGCATGAATGTGAGTGTGTGTGTGTGTGTGTGTGTGTGTGTGTGTGTGTGTGTGTGTGTGTGTGTGTGTGTTCGTGTGTCTGTGTGTGCGTGACAGAAGAGAGAGAGAGAGAGAAAGTGTGTGTGTGTGTGTGTGTGTGTGTGTGTGTGTGTGTGTGTGTGTGTGTGTGTGTGTGTGGTGTGTGTGAGAGAGAGAGAGTGAGTGTGTGTGTGTGTGTGTGTGTGTGTGTGTGTGTGTGTGTGTGTGTGTGTGTGTGTGTGTGTGTGTGTCCCTGGGGCTGCAGTCCCCTTCCGGTTTGTCCCCTGGGGTGTGGTCCCGTTCCTGGTGTGTCCCCTGGGCTGTGGTCCGTTCCTGGGGTGTACCCTGGGCTGTGGTCCCGTTCCTGGGGTGTTCCCTGGGCTGTGGTCACGTTCCTGGTGTGCCCACTGGGCTGTGGTCCCGTTCCTCGTGTGTCCCCTGGGCTGTGGGCCCGTTCTTGGTGTGTGCCCTTCAAGCTGTGGTATGTTCCCGTTCTATCCCCTAGGCTGTGGGCCCATTCCTGGTGTGTCCCTGGGCTGTGGGCCTGTTTTTGGTGGTGTGACCCCTCGCTCTGGTCCCGTTGCTGTGTGCCCTCTGGGCTGTGGTCCAGTTCCTGGTGTGTCCCCTGGGCAGTGGGCCCGTTCCTGGTGTGTGCCCTGGGCTGTGGACACGTTCCTCCTGTGTCCCCCTGGCTATGGACCCTTTCCTGGTGTGTGCCCCTGGGCTGTGGGCCCTTTCCTGGTGTGCCCCCTGGGCTGTGGACACGTTTCTCCTGTGTCCCCTGGGCTGTGGGCGTGTTCCTGGTGTATGTCCTGGGCTGTGGGCTATTTCCTGGTGTGTGTCCCCTGGGCTGTGGGCACGTTCCTGGTGTGTCCCTGGGCTGTGGGCACGTTCCTGGTGTGTTCCCTGGGCTGTGGGTGCGTTCCAGGTGTGTTGCTTCGGCTGCGGTCCCATTCCCGGTGTGCCCCGGGCTGCTTTCCGTTTCTAGTGTGTCCCCCTGGGATGTGGTCGCGTTGCCGGAGTGTCCCATGGGCCACAGGCCCGTTTCCTGGTGTGTACCCTGGGACTGCGGGCCCATTCTTGGTGTGTCTCCTGGGCTGTGGGCCCGTTCCCAGGATGTCCCCTGGGCTGTGGTCCTGTTCCTGGTGTCTCCCCTGGGCTGTGGGCCCGTTCATGGTGTGTCCCCTGGGCTGCGGGCCCGTTCCTAGTTTGTCCCCCTGGGCTGTGGTCCCGTACCTGGTGTGTCCCCAGGGCTGTGGTCCCGTTCCTGGTGTGGACCCGTTCCGGGGTGTCCCCCTGGGCTGCGGGCCTATTCCCGGGGTGTCCCCTGGGCTGTGGGTCCCGTTCCTGGTGTGTCCCCTGGGCTGTGTTCCCGTTCCTGGTGTGTCTCCTGGGCTGTGGTCACGTTTCTGATGTGTCATCTGGGCTGAGGTCCAGTTCCTGGTGAGTCCCCTGGGATGTGGGCTCGTTCCTGGTGTGTGTCCCTGGGCTATGGACCCATCCCTGGGGTGTCCCCTGGTCTGCAGGCCCATTCCTGGGGGTGTCCCCTGGGCTGTGGGCCCGTTCCTGGCGTGTCCCCTGGGCTGAGGTCCCGTTCTCAGGGTGTCCTGTGGGCTTTGGTCCCGTTCCCGTGTGTTCCCCTGGACTGGGCCCGTTTCCTCCTGTGTCCCCTGGGCTGTGGACCCGTTCCCGATGTGTGTCCTCTGGGCTGTGGGGCCGTTCCTGGTGTGTTCCCTGGCTGTGGACCCATTCCAGGTGTTTCCCCCAGGTTGTGGACCCTATCCTGGTGTGTCCCCCTGACCTGTGGTCCCGTTCCCGGTGTGTCCCCTGGGGTATGGGCCCATTTCTGGTGTGTCCCCAGGGCTGTGGTCCGTTTGGTGGGTGTGTCCCCTGGGCTGTGGTCCCCGTTAATGGTGTGTCCCTCGGGCTGTGGGCCCGTTCCCAGTGTGTACACTGGGCTATGGGCCCGCTCCTGGTGTATTCTCCGGGCTGTGGTCCCGTTCCTGGTGTGTCCCCTGGGCTGTGGTCCCATTCCTGGTGGGTCCTCTTGGGTGTGGGCCCGTTCCTGGTTTGTCCCCTGGGCTGGTGACCGTTCCTGGGGTGTCCCCTGGGCTGCAGGCCCGTTCCTGGTGTGTCTCTGGGCTGCAGTCCTGTTCCTAGTGTGTACCTTGGGCTCTGAGCCCGTTCCAGGTGTGTCCCCTGGGCTGTTGTCCCTTTCTGGTGTGTCCCCTGGGCTGTGCTCCCCGTTAATGGTGTGTCCCCTCGGGCTGTGGGCCCGTTCCCAGTGTGTACACTGGGCTGTGGGCCCGTTCCTCCTGGTGTATTCTCTGGCTGTGTGGTCCCATTCCTGGTGTGTCCCCTGGGCTGCGGGCCCCGTTCCTGGGTGTCTCTGGGGCTGCAGTCCTGTTCCTAGTGTGTACCTTGGGCTCTGAGCCCGTTCCAGGTGTGTCCCCTGGGCTGTTGTCCCGTTTCTGGTGTGTCCCCTGGGCTGTGCTCCCGTTAATGGTGTGTCCCTCGGGCTGTGGGCCCGTTCCCAGTGTGTACACTGGGCTATGGGCCCGCTCCTGGTGTATTCTCTGGGCTGTGGTCCCATTCCTGGTGTGTCCCCTGAGCTGTGGTCCCATTCCTGGTGGGTCCTCTTGGCTTTGGACCCGTTTCCGGGGTGTCCCCCCTGGGCTGTGGTCCCGTTCCTGGTGTGTCCCCTGGGCTGTGGGCCCGTTCCTGGTGGGGTTCCCTGGGCCGCGGGGTCCCGTCCCTGGTGTGTGCCGTGGGCTGAGTGCCCGTTCCTGGTGTGTGTCCCCTGTGCTGTGGACCCGTTCCCGGTGTGTCCTCTGGGCTGTGGGCCTGTCCTGTTTTGTCCCTTGGGCTGGGCCGTTCCTGGTGTGTCCCCAGGGCTCTGCACCCATTCCAGTTGTTTCCGGGCTCGTTCTGGGTGTGTCCGGTCCCGTTTCCGGTGTGTCCCCTGGGCTGTGGGCCCATTCCTGGTGTGTCTGTTGGGCTGTGGACCCGTTCCCAGTGTATCCTCTTAGCTGCGGGCCCGTTCCTGGTGTGTTCCAGGGCTGTGGGCCCGTTCCTGGTGTGTCCCCTGGGCGGTGGGCCCATTCCTGGTGTGTCCCCTGGGCTGTGGGCCCGTTCCTGGTGTGTCCCCTGGGGTGGTGGGCCGTTTCCTGCTGTGTGCCCTGGGCTGTTGGGCACGATCCTGGTGTGCCCCTGGGCGGTGGACCCGTTCCTGGTGTGTCTTCCGGGCTGTGGTCTGTTCCCGATGCGTGCCTTTCGACCGAAGTTCTGGAGGTCTCCGTGTGTGTGTGTGTGTGTGTGTGTGTGTGTGTGTGTGTGTGTGTGTGTGTGTGTGTGTGTGTGTGTGTGTGTGTGTGTGTGTGTGTGTGTGTGTGGTGTGTGTGCGTGTGCGTGCGTGCGTGCGTGCGTGCGTGCGTGTGTGTGTGTGTGTGTGTGTGTGTGCGGACGCACGTACCTGTCATTTTTCATGTACCCCCTGCCCTGTAGACCTGTTCTTGGTGTCTCCTCGGGCTGTCGTCTCATTCCTGGTGTGTCCCCTGGGCTGTGCTCCAGTTCATGGGGGTCCCCTGGGCTCTGGGCCCGTTCCTGGTGTGTCCCCTGGGATGTGGTCCCCCAGTGTGTCCCCTGGGATGTGGTCCCCTTCTTGGTGTGTCCCCTTGGCTTTGGGCCCAATCCTGGTGTGACCCACTCCCGGGACGTCCCCTGGGCTGCGGTGCCGTTCCTGGTGTGTCCCTGGGCTGGGGCTCGTTCCTGGTGTTTCCCCTGGGCTCTGGACCTGTTTCCGGGGTGTCCCCTGGGCCGCAGCCCCTTCCTGATGTGTCTGTTGGGCTGTGGGCCCCGGTCCTGGTGTTTCGCCTGGGCTGCGGGCCCGTTCCCGAGGTGTCCCCATGGGCTGTGGGCCCGTTCCTGGTGTGTCCCCTGGGCTGTGGGCCCGTTCCTGGTGTGTCCCCTGGGCTGTGGGCCCGTTCCTGGTGTGTCCCCTGGGCTGCAGGCCCGTTCCTGGTGTGTCCCCTGGGCTGTGGTCCCGTTCCTGGTGTGTCTCCTGGGCTGTGGTCCCGTTATGTGTGTGTCCCCCTGGCTGTGGTCACGTTCCTGGTGACCCTAGGCTGGGGACCGTTCTCAGAGTGTCCCCTAGGGTTGCAGGCCCATTCCTGGTGTGTCCCCTGGGCTGTGGGCCCGTTCCTGGTATGTGTCCTGGGCTGCGGGTCCGTTCGCGGGGTGTCCTATGGGCTGTGGTTCTGTTCGTAGTGTGTCCCGTGGGCTGTGGGCCCGTTCCCGGTGTGTCCCCAGGGCTGGGCCCATTCCTGATGTGTCCCCTGTGCTGTGGACCCGTTTCCGGTGTGTCCACTGGGCTGTGGGCCCGTTCCCAATGTGTGCCCTCGGTTGGGCCCGTTCCTGGTGTGTCCCCTGGGCTGTGGACCCGTTCCCGGTGTGTCCTCTTGGTTGTTGATCCGTTCCTGGTGTGTCTCCAGGGCTGTGGACCCATTCCGGGAGTTTCCGGGTTGTGGACCCTAAACTGGTGTGTCCCCTGACCTGTGGTCCCCTTCCCGGTGTGTCCCCTGGGCTCTGGGCCTGTTTCTGGTGTGTGTCCCCAGTGTTGTGAATCCGTTCCTGGTGTGTCCCCTGGGCTATAGTCCCGATCCTGGTGTGTCCCCTGAGCTGGGTCCATTCCTGGTTTGTACCCTGGGCTGTGGACCCATTCCTGGTTTGTCCCCGTGGGCTGTGGGCCCGTTCCCGGTGTTTCCCCTGGACTGGGCCCATTCCGGGTGTGTCCTCTAGGCTGTGGACCTTTTCCCGGTGAAACGTCTGGACTGTGGGCCCATTCCTGGTGTGTTTCCAGGGCTGTGGACCCATTCCTGGTGTTTTCCCCCCGGCTGTGGACCCTATCCTGGTGTGTTCCCTGACCTGTGGTCCCGTTCCCGGTATGTCCCCCCTGGGGTATGGGTCCGTTTCTGGTGTGTCCCCAGGGCTGTGGGCCCGTTCCCGGTGTGTCCGTGGCTGTAGTCCTTTTCCTGGTGTGTCCCTGGGCTGTGGTCCCATTTCTGGTGTGTCCCCTGGGCTGTGCTCCCGTTAATGGTGTGTCCCGGGGCTGTGGGCCTGTTCCCAGTGTGTACACTGGGCTATGGAACCGCTCCTGGTGTATCCTCCGGGCTGTGGTCCCGTTCCTGGTTGTGTCCCCCATGCCGTGGGCCCGGTCCTGGTGTGTCCTCTGGGCTGTTGTACGTTCATGGTGTGATCCCTGGGCTGTGGTCCCGTTCCCGATGTGTCCTCTGGGCTAGCGAATTTCGTCCTAGTGTGTCCCCTGGGCTGTGGGCCCGTTCCCGCTGTGTCCCTTGGGCTGCGGGTCCGTTCCTGGTGTGTCCCCTGGGTTGTGGGCCTGTTCACGGGGTGTCCCCTGGGCTGTGGGCCCATTCCTGGTGAGTCCCGTATAATGTGGGTACGTTCCTTTTGTGTCCCCTGGGGTGGGCCTGTTCCTGGTGTGTCACCTGGGCTGTGGACCAGTTCCCAGGATGTCCCCTGGGCCACGGGCCCATTCCTGGTGTGTCCCCAGGGCTGCGGGTCCATTCCAGGGGTGTCCCCTGGTTTTTCAGTCCTGTTCCTGGTGTATCCCCTGGGCTGTGGACCCATTTCTTGGGTGTCCCCTGGGCTGTGGTCCCGTTCTTGGTGTGTGTCCACTGGACTGTGGGCCCGTTTCCTGGTGGGTCCCCTGGGCCACGGTCCCGTTCCTGGTGTGTGCCGTGTCCTGCGGTCCCGGTCCTGGTGTCTCCCCTGGACTGTGGACCTGTTCCCGGGGGTGTCCCCTGGGCCGCAGGCCCGTTCCTGGTTTGTTTCCTAGGCTGCAGGCCCGTTCCTGGTGCGTCCCCTTGGCTGAGGGCTGGTTCACGGGGTGTCCCCTGGGCTCTGGTCCCGTTCCTGTGTGTCTCCTGGGCTGTGGGCCCGTTCATGGTGTGGTCCCCTGGGCTGCAGGCTCGTTCCTGGTGTGTGCCCTGGGTTTTGGTCCCCTTCCTGGTGTGTCCCCTGGGCTGTGGACCCGTTTCCGGGTGTCCCCCTGGGCTGTGGTCATGTTCCTGGTTGTCCCCCTGGCTGTGGGCCCGTTCCTGGTGTGTCCCCTGGGCCGCGGTCCCGTTCCTGGAGTGTCCCCTGGGCTGTGGTCCCGTTCCTGGTGTGTCTTCTGGGCTGTGGTCCCGTTATGGGCGTGTCCCCTGGGCTGTGGTCACGTTCCTGGTGTGTCCCCTGGGCTTTGGTCCCGTTCCTGGTGTGTATCCTTGTCTTTAGGCCTGTTCCTGGTGTGTCCCATGGGCTATGGACCCGTTCCCGGAGTGTCCCCTGGCCGCGGGCCCGTTCCTGTTGTGTCCCATGCGTTGTGGGCCCGTTCCTGGTGTGTCCCCTGGTCTGGGGCCCGTTCCTGGTGTCTCCCCTGGGCTGTGGACCCGTTCCCCGTATGTCCTCTGGGCTGTGGGCCCGTTCCTGGTGGGTCTCCAGGGCTGTGGACCCATTCCGGGTGTTTTCATGTATCCCCTGCCCTTTAGACCTGTTCTTGGTGTCTCCTCTAGGCTGTCGTCTCATTCCTGGTGTGTCTCCTGGGCTGTGGTTTCGTTCCCGGTGGGTCCCCTGGGCTCCGGGCCCGTTCCTGGTGTGTCCCCTGGGCTATTGTCCCGTTCCCAGTGTGTCCCCTGGGATGTGGTCCCGTTTTTGGTGTGTCCCCTTGGCTTTGGGCCCGTTCCTGGTGTGTCCTCCGGGCTGTGAACCGTTCCTGTTTTGTTTTCCTGGGCTGTGAACACGTTCTTGTTGTGTCCCATGGGCTGGGGTCCCATTTCCGGTGTATCCCCTGGGCTGTGGGCCCGTTCCTGGTGTGTCTGTTGGGCTGTGGTCCCGTTCCCGGTGTATCCTCTGAGCTGCGGACCCCGTTCCTTGTGTGTTCCAGGGCTGTGGACGCATTCCTGGTGTGTCCCCGGGGCTGTGCCCGTTCCCGGCGGCGTGTCTTCTGGGCTGTCACTTGCTGTGGTGCTGAGGTCTGTGGGAGATCTGTCCTGGGGTGCTATCAGGCAGTGACTTTGTTCTTCGAGTATGTGAGGAGTTTGGTTTTCAGTTAGTCGTTAGCGTGTTTTGCTGAGACCTCTAGATTCCTCTGATTCACAGTCCGTCGTGGAATGGTGGGGACCTTCTGGAAGCAGGAACCAAGGCGTTCGGTGCCTTCTTTGATTGTATCTGTCTGTAGGATACAGCAGGGGATGTTCAAACGCTTCGATGCTCAGGTGGTTGTCATCTTGGATGGTGGGGTCGTAGGGACGGGGAGGTCTTGTAGAGAGTGATGATGGTGGTTTGGCTTTAATTGCTTGTAGGTTCATATACTATTCATGTGCATCATTTTGTTGCTGACAAGGCTGAAGATGTGCAGGTCGCTATGTTGTTGAACTTTGTATGGGTAAGGAACATGTCGTTTGCGTAAATGGAAACACAGCAAGAGGTGTGTTTCTAGTGTGCTGTATCCACATCACGAGGTCCCGGTGGATCTGCGTTTTTTCCACGAGTATGATGTGTGTCACATCAGCTTCATGGGGCACTCCTTTAGGGTGCTTGTCAATGTGGACACCACAGAGCTGTGGTGCTTGGAGCACAAAGTCATCGTCCCTTCCTGTAGGACGCATGGCTGCTCTGATTCCCACTGTCAGGTGTCTGGAACAAAGGTTGAGAAAAGTGGTACCAGAGGAGATGCCCCAGGAAAGTGTATTAGTCCTGAGGTGTTTCCTTAGTGATCACCTGGTATACTGAGTATCCCTTGTGCAGAGAACCTGTCCGGGTAATCGAAATCAACATATGACTCGTACAGAGCCTGTTGAACTAATGCCATATTCACGTGTTCAGTGAATCTGAAACTAGTTCCACCAGACCTCGCCGTTGATGTGCACCCACAAGGGTTCCTGGAAATGCCCATGGGAAGGTACGAAACTGTGTGCGGCGCTTGTGGTGCCACACCCGTGTGTTTTTTCCCATGCAGATCATTCAACGACGTACCTGCATGTGTTTAGTCCTGTCAGTCACGGGATGATGATGTGCTGGATCAGTTTATGAGCTGGGGGCTCTTAACGGCCTGACCAGAGAAATACATAGATGCATGTACCTGTACATGTATTTATTCATATCTCTGGTATCACCAATGTTATTCATTCTGGACGGCCTCCTATACCAGTGATTCATCAGTCAAGGTGATACTTCCTGAGTAATCAGAGTTGCTGGTCATCTTCAGCTGTGTTTCATTGAGAGATGCAGTTAGAGGAGTTACCGTACGTTCTGGGATCTGTTTGCAAAGGATCTTCATTTTTTCAGAACAGACCATGAAGCAAGAGAGAATTGGAGGCATCGGTAAACTGGTCAGCTTCCAGCTGCGGACCAGACTGCTCATGTGTCAGGAGAAATGCAATCATTTGACAAGAGCAGTAAATCCACTGCTCTTGCCTGAAAGTTCTTCAAGCATAACGTCTCTCGGATTTTGGTCGTGTGTCTTCGAGACGACGCTGGTGAAAGTGATCCTTTTAAGGTCTGCATTCTGGATCCATATCCTAGTTCAGATCCTTGGGGGATAGGGCCAAGATAAGTCCAGAAGATTGGGCTGTAGAATACTAAGATCGTGACCTTGGCTTAATCTTGTGACAGGAACTCGAAGTTTTCACCGCTTTTTTCATACTCTCTAGGCCTGTCATTTTGGGTAAAGGAGTAAAATGCCTGTGTGAACTCGGGAACTGCCATGGTCACTGGGAATGCCTGGAGCCCACGTTGCCAGGTGTGTCTACTGGGCTGTGGGCCCATTCCTGGTGTGTCCCCTGAGCTGTTGTCCGTTCCCAGTGTGTCCCTGGGATTTGGTCTTGTTCCTGGTGTGTCACCTTAGGTTCCGTTCCCGTTCCCAGGGTGTTCCCTCCGCTGTGGTCCCGTTCCTGGTGTCCCCTGGGCTGTGGGGTCGTTCCTAGTGTGTCCCCTGGGTATGGGGCCCGTTCCTGGTGTGTGCCCTGGGCTGTGGACCCGTTCCTGGTGTGTCCACTGGGTGGGGCCCGTTTCCTGGTGTGTCCCCTGGGTATGGGCCCGTTCCTGGTGTGTGCCCTGGGCTGTGGGCCCGTTCCCGGTGTATCCCCTAGGCTGCGATCCTGTTCCTGGTGTGTCCCATGGGCTATGATCCCATTCCTGGTGTGTCCACTGGGCTGTGCACCCGTTCTTGGTGTGTCCACTGGGCTGTGGACCCGTTCTTGGTGTGTCCTCTCTGGGGCTGTGGATGTCCTGTGTGGACCCGTTCCCGATGTGTCTTCTGGGTTGTGGGCTCGTTCCTGGTATGTCCCCTGGGGCTTTTATCCCGTTCCTGGTGTGTCCCCAGGACTGTGGACCCATTCTGGTGTGTACCCTGGACTGTCGGCCCATTCTGGGGTGTCCCCCCTGGGCTGTGGTCCTGTTCCTAGTGTGTTCCCTGGGCTGTGGGCCCGTTCCTGGTGTGTCCCCTGGGCTAGGTTTCCGTTCATGATGTGTGCCCTGGACTGTAGGCTCGTTCCTGGTGTGTCTGCTGGGCTGTGGACCCCATTACTGGTGTGTCCCCTGGGTTATGGGCCCATACTGGGTGTGTCCCCTGGGCCGTGGACCCGTTCTCGGTGTGTCCTCTGGGCTTGGCCCGTTTCTGGTGTGTCCCCAGGGCTGTGGACCCTTTCCTGGTGTCCCCCCCCCGGGCTTTGGGCCCGTTTCCTGGTGTGTCCCCTGGCTGTGGGCCCGTTCCTGGTGTGTGCCCCTGGACTGTGGGCCCGTTTCCTGGTGTGTCCTCTGGGCTGTGGTCCCTTTCCTGGTGTGTCCCCTGGGCTGTGGTCCCGTTCTGATGCATGCCCTGGGCTGTGGGCCCTGTTTCTGGTGTATCCCCTGGGTGTGGACCCTGTTCCTGGTGTGTGTGCCCTCGGCTGTGGGTTTGTTCCTGGTGTGGTCTCCGAGCCGGGCTGTGGTCCGTTCCCGATCCGTCCCTTCGACCGTAGTTTTCTTGAGGTCTCCTCTAGGTTGTGTGTTCAAACCAGTTCTAATAAATTATTAGTCATTTGAAAGTGTGTGTGTGTGTGTGTGTGTGTGTGTGTGTGTGTGTTGTGTGTGTGTGTGTGTGTGTGTGTGTGTGTGTGTGTGTGTGTGTGTGTGTGTGTGTGTGTGTGTGTGTGTGTGTGTGTGTGTGTGTGTGATGCACGTGCCTGTCATTTTTCATGTATCCCCTGCCCTGTAGACCTGTTCTTGGGTGTCTCCTCTGGGCAGTCCTCTCATTCTCGGTGTATCTCCTGGGCCATGGTCCCGATCCTGGTGTGTTGCCCCTGGGCTGTCCTGTTTGTTCCTGGTGTGTCCCCCTGCACTGTCGTCTCGTTCCCGGTGTGCCCCATGGGCTGTCGTGTCGTTTTTTCCGGTGTGTCCCCTGTGCCAAAATCCCGTTCCCGGTGTGTCCCTAGGGCTGCGGTCCCCTTCCCTGTGTGTCCCGTGGGCTGCGGTCCCGCTTCCGTGGTGTCCCTGGGCTGTGGTCACGTTCCCAGTGTGTCCCCTGGGCTGCGGTCCCGTTCCCGGGTGTGTCCCTTGGCTGTGGTACCCATTCCTGATGTCTCTCCTTGGGCTGTGGTCCCGTTCCCGGTGTGTGTCCCATGGGCTGTGGGCACGTTCCTGGTGTATCCCCCTGGGATGTGTCCGTTCCCAGTGTGACCCTGTGCTGCGGTCCCGTTCCTTGTGTGTCTCTTGGGATGTGGTCCCGTTCCCGGTGTGTCCCCTGGGCTGTGGTCCCATTCCTGGTGTGTCCCCTTTGCTGTGGGCCCCCTTCCTGCTGTGTCCCCTGGGCTGTGGGCCCGTTCCTGCTGTGTCCCCTGGGCTGTGGGCCCGTTCCTGGTGTATGTCCTGGGCTGTGGGCCCATTCCTAGGGTATGTTCTGGGCTGTGGGCCCATTCCTGGTGTGTGTCCCTGGGCTGTGGGCCCGTTCCTGGTGTCTCTCACGGCTGTAGACCCTTTCCTGGTGTCTCTCCAGGGCTGTGGTCTCTTTCCTGGTGTCTCCCCCCAGAGCTATGGTGTCCCTTTCCTGGTGTGTCCCAAGGGCTGTGGACCCTTTCTGGTGTGTCCCCCCCAGGCTGTGGACCCTTTCCTGGTGTGTCCCCTGGGCTGTGGACCCTTTCCTGGTGTCTCCCCTGGGCTGTGGACCCTTTTGGTGGTGTCTCCCCAGGGCTGTGGACCCTTCCTGGTGTCTCCCCCAGGCTGTGGGCCCTTTCCTGATGTCTCCCCAGGGCTGTGGACCCTTTCCTGGTGTCTCCCGGGGCTGTGGACCCTTTCCTGTGTGTCCTCCCAGGGCTGTGGGGCCCTTTCCTGGTGTGTCCCCAGGGCTGTGGACCCTTTCCTGGTGTCTCTTCAGGGTCTGTGGACCCCTTTCCTGGTGTCTCCCCAGGGCTGTGGACCACCCTTTCCTGGTGTCTCCCCAGGGCTGTGGACCCTTTCCTGGTGTCTCCCCCAGGGCTGTGGACCTTTCCTGTGTCTCCCCAGGGCTGTGGACCCTTTCCTGGTGTCTCCCCAGGGCTGTGGACCCTTTCCTGGTGTCTCCTGGGCTGTGGACCCTTTCCTGGTGTCTCCCCAGGGCTGTGGACCCTTTCCTGGTGTCTCCCCCAGGCTGTGGACCCTTCCTGGTGTTTCCCCTGGCTGCTGTGGACCCTTTCCTGGTGTGTCCCCCCAGGGCTGTGGACCCTTTCCTGGTGTCTCCCCAGGGCTGTGGACCCTTTCCTGGTGTGTTCCCCCAGGCTGTGGACCCTTTCCTGGTGTCCTGTGTCTGGGACCCTTTCCTGGTGTTTCCCCAGGCTGTGGACCCTTTCCTGGTGTTTCCCCAGGGCTGTGGACCCTTTCCTGGTGTTTCCTCCCCAGGGCTGTGGACCCTTTCCTGTGTCTCCCCAGGCTGTGGACCCTTTCCCTGGTGTCCCCCAGGGCTGTGGACCCTTTCCTGGTGTCTCCCCAGGGGCTGTGGACCCTTTTCCTGGTGTCTCCCCAGGGCTGTGGACCCTTTCCTGGTGTCTCCCAGGGCTGTGGACCTTTCTGGTGTGTCTCCCAGGGGCTGTGGACCCTTTCCTGGTGTGTCTCCCCAGGGCTGTGGACCCTTCCTGGTGTGTCCCCAGGGCTGTGGACCCTTTCCTGTGTGTCTTCCCAGGGCTGTGGACCCTTTCCTGGTGTTCCCCAGGGCTGTGGACCCTTTCCTGGTGTTTCCCCAGGGCTGTGGACCCTTTCCTGGTGTGTCCCCCAGGGCTGTGGACCCTTTCCTGGTGTTTCCCCCAGGGCTGTGGACCCTTTCCTGGTGTTCCCCCAGCTGTGGACCCTTTCCTGGTGTCTCCCCAGGCTGTGGACCCTTTCCTGGTGTGTCCCCCCCAGGGCTGTGGACCCTTTCCTGGTGTCTCCCCAGGGCTGTGGACCCTTTCCTGGTGTCTCCCCAGGGCTGTGGACCCTTTCCTGGTGTGGACCCAGGGCTGTGTGTTCCCCTTTCCCCTGGTGTGTCTCCCAGGGCTGTGGACCCTTTCCTGGTGTCTCCCAGGGCTGTGGACCCTTTCCTGGTGTCTCCCCAGGGCTGTGGACCCTTTCCTGGTGTCTCCCCAGGGGCTGTGGACCCTTTCCTGTGTGTCCCCCAGGGCTGTGGACCCTTTCCTGGTGTCTCCCAGGGCTGTGGACCCTTCCTGGTGTTTCCCCCAGGCTGTGGACCCTTTCCTGGTGTCTCCCCAGGGCTGTGGACCCTTTCCTGGTGTCTCCCAGGGCTGTGGACCCTTTCCTGTGTCTCTCCCCGGCTGTGGACCCTTTCCTGGTGTTCCTGGTCCCCCAGGGCTGTGGGACCCTTTCCTGGTGTCTCCCCAGGGGCTGTGGACCCTTTCCTGGTGTCTCCCCCAGGGCTGTGGACCCTTTCCTGGTGTCTCCCCAGGGCTGTGGACCCTTTCCTGGTGTCTCCCAGGCTGTGGACCCTTTTCTGGTGTCTCCCCCCCAGGGCTGTGGACCCCTGGTCCCCCAGGGCTGTGGACCCTTTCCTGGTGTGTCTCCCAGGGGCTGTGGACCCCTTTCTGGTGTGTCTCCCCAGGGCTGTGGACCCTTTCCTTTGGTGTCTCCGGGGCTGTGGACCCTTTCCTGGTGTCTCCCCCCAGGCTGTGGACCCTTTCCTGTGTCTCCCCAGGGCTGTGGACCCTTTTTCCTGGTGTCTCCCTTAGGGCTGTGGACCCTTTCTGGGACCCTGTCCTGGTGTCCCCAGGGCTGTGGACCCTTTCCTGGTGTCTCCCCAGGGCTGTGGACCCTTTCCTGGTGTCTCCCCAGGGGCTGTGGACCCTTTCCTGGTGTCTCCCCTGGTTGTGTGGACCCTTTCCTGGTGTTCCCTCGGGCTGTGGACCCTTTCCTGGTGTCTCCCCCAGGCTGTGGACCCTTTCCTGGTGTCTCCCCAGGGCTGTGGACCCTTTCCTGGTGTGTCCCCCAGGGCTGTGGACCCTTTCCTGGTGTCTCCCCAGGGCTTGGACCCCTTTCCTGTGTGTCCCCAGGGCTGTGTGGACCCTTTCCTGGTGTCTCCCCAGGGCTGTGGACCCTTTCCTGGTGTCTCCCCAGGGCTGTGGACCCTTTCCTGGTGTCTCCCAGGGCTGTGGACCCCCTTTCCTGGTGTCTCCCCAGGGCTGTGGACCCTTTCCTGGTGTCCCCCCCCTGCTGTGGGACCTTTCCTTGTGTCTCCCCAGGCTGTGGACCCTTTCCTGGTGTCTCCCCCAGGGCTGTGGACCCTTTCCTGGTGTCCCCCAGGGCTGTGGACCCTTTCCTGGTGTCTCCCAGGGCTGTGGACCCTTTCCTGGTGTCTCCCCAGGGCTGTGGACCCTTTCCTGGTGTCTCCCCAGGGGCTGTGGACCCTTCCTGGTGTCTCCCAGGGCTGTGGACCTTTCCTGTTCCCCTTCTGTCTTTTCCTGGTGTCTCCCCAGGCTGGGACCCTTTCCTGGTGTCTCCCCAGGGGGCTGTGGACCCTTTCCTGGTGTGTTCCCTGGGGGCTGTGGACCCTTTCCTGGTGTCTCCCAAGGGCTGTGGACCCTTTCCTGGTGTGTCCCCCTGGGCTGTGGACCCTTTCCTGGTGTGTCCCCTGGGGCTGTGGACCCTTTCCTGGTGTCTCCCCAGGGCTGTGGGCCCTTTCCTGGTGTGTCCCCTGGGCTGTGGACCCTCTCCTGGTGTTCCCCAGGCTGTGGGCCCCTTTTCCTGGTGTGTCCCCTGGCTGTGGACCCCCTTTCCTGGTGTGTCCCCTGGGCTGTGGACCCTTTCCTGGTGTGTCCCCCCCTGGGCTGTGGACCCTTTCCTGGTGTGTCCCCTGGGCTGTGGACCCTTTCCTGGTGTCTCCCCTGGGCTGTGGACCCTTTCCTGGTGTCCCCCTGGCTGTGGACCCTTTCTGGTGTCTCCCCCTGGGCTGTGGACCCTTTCTGGGTGTCTTCTCCCTGGGCTGTGGACCCTTTCCTGGTGTCTCCCCCCTATAAGCATGGGATCTTATCTTGAGGTGTCTCCTCTGGGTTGTCTGTTCAAACCCTTTCTGGTTCTCCCCATGTGGTCCCTTTCCTGTGTGTGTGTGTGTGTGTGTGTGTGTGTGTGTGGGCTGTGGACCCTGTGTGTGTGTGTGTGTGGACCCTGTGGTGTGTGTGCGTGCGTGCGTGCGTGGTGTGTGTCGGGTGTGGTGTGTGTGTGTGTGGTGTGTGTGTGTGTGTGTGTGTGTGTGTGTGTGGACCCTGTGGTGTGTGTGTGGCTGTGGGTGTGTTCCTGGTGTGTGTGTGTGTGTGGACGCTTTCCATGTCATGTTTCCCCTCCTGCCTGTGTAGACCCTTTCTTGTGTGTCCCCTCTGGCTGTGGATCCTTTCTTGTCTGTCTCCCCCTGGCTGTGGACCCCGTTCTGGTTAGTCCCCTGGGCTGTGGTCTCGTTCCTGTGTGTCCCCCTGGGCTGTGGGGACCCTTTCCTGGTGTGTTGCCCTGCTGTGGGCCCTTTCCTGTGTGTCCCCCTGGGCTGTGGTCCCGTTCCTGGTGTGTCCCCTGGGGCTGTGGGTCCGTTTCCGGTGTGTCCCCTGGGATGTTGTCCCTTTCCAGTGTGTCCCCCTGGGATGTGGTCCCGTTCCCTGGTGTCCCCCCCTGGGTTGTGGGGCCGTTCCTGGTGTGTCCCCTGGGATGTGGACCCGTTCCTGGTGTGTGTCCGTTGGCTGTGGGGCCCTTTCCTGGTGTCTCTGCTGGGCTGTGGTCCCATTCTCGGTGTGTCCCCGTGGACTGTGGTCCCGTTCCTGGGTGTGTCCCCCAGGCTGTGGTACCCTTTCTCCTGGTGTGTCCCCAGGGCTGTGGACTCTTCTTGGTGTGACCTTGGGGCTGTGGTTCGTTCCTGGTGTGTCCTCTGGCCTGTGGGTCCGTTCTTGGTGTGTCCCCCTGGGCTGTGGTCCTTTCCTGTGTGTCCCCCTGGCTGTGGGCCCCTTTCCTCCTGGTGTGTCCTGCTGGGCTGTGGTCTCGTTCCCGGTGTGTCCCTTGGCTGTACACCCGTTCCTGTGTGTCCCTCTAGGCTGTGGCCCCTTTCCTGTTCCTGGTGTCTCCCCTGGGCTGTGGGCCCTTTGCTGGTGTGTCCCCTGGGCTGGGACCCCGTTCCTGGTGTCTCCCCTGGGCTGTGGACCCCTTCTTCTGTGTCTCCCCCCTGGCTGTGAAACCGTTCCTGGTGTGTCCCCTGGCTGTGGGCCCTTTCCTGGTGTCTCTCCTGGGCTGTGGGCCCTTTCCTGGTGTCCCTCTGGGCTGTGGTCGCGTTTCCTGTTGTGTCCCCTGGGCTGTGGACTCATTCCTGGTGTGTCCCTGGGGCTGTGGGCCCGTTCGTGTGTGTCCTCTCTGGCTGTGACCGCGTTCCTGTTGTGTCCCCTGAGCTGTGGACCCTTTCTGGTGTCCCCCTGGGCTGTGGGCCCGTTTCTGTGGTGTGTCTCCTGGGCTGTGGGCCCGTTTCTGGTGTGTTCCTGGGGCTGTGGGCACATTCCTTGTGTGTGTCCTGGGCTGTGGGCCCATTCCTGGTGTAACCCTCTTCTTCTTCTTCTTCTTCTTCTTCTTCTTCTTCTTCTTCTTCTTCTTTTCTTCTCTTCTTTCGTACTCTTGGTCTTCTTCTTAGTCTTCTTCTTAGTCTTCTTCTTCTTCTTCTTCTCTTCTTCTTCTTCTGTTCTTCTTCTTCTTCTTCTTCTCGTCGGGTCGTCGTCGTCGTCGTCGTCGTCGTCTTCTTCTTCTTCGTGTCTTCTTCGTAGTCTTCATCTTCTTTGTTCTTTGTTTGGCCCCGTTTCCCTTTGTCTCCCCAGGGCTGTGGACCTTTTCTGGTGTCTCCCCGGGGATTTGGGCCCTTTCCTGGTGTGTCCCCTGGGCTGTGGACCATATCCTGGTGTCTCCCCAGGACTGTGGGCCCTTTCCTGGTGTGTCCCCCTAGGCTGTGGACCCTTTCCTGATGTGTCCCCTGGGCTGTGCGCCTTTTCCTGGTGTGTCCCCTGGGCTGTGGAGCCTTTTCTGGTGTCTCCCCAGGGCTGTGGACCCTTTCCTGTGTCTCCCCAGGGCTTTGGACCCTTTCCTGGTGTCTCCCCTGGGCTTTGGACCCTTTCCTGGTCTGTCTCCCCTTGGGCTGTGGACCCTCCTGGTGTCTCCCCAGGCTGTGGGCCTTTTCCTGGTGTGTCCCCTGGGCTGTGGACCCTTTCCTGATGTGTCCCCTGAGCTGTGGGCCCTTTCCTGGTGTGTCCCCTGGGCTGTGGGCCCTTTCTTCTTCTGTGTGTGTCCCTTGCGCTGTGGGGCCGTTCTGGTGTGTCCTCCTGGGCCCGTGGGACAGTCCGTTTCCTGTTGTGACAGTTCTTCTTCTTCTTCTTCTTCTTCTTCTTCTTCTTCTTCTGTCTTCTTTCTTCTAGTCTCCTTCTTGTCATCTTCTTCGTCGTCGTCGTCGTCGTCCTCGTCTTCGTCTCTCTTCTTCGTGTGGACTTTCTTCTTCTTCTTCTTCTTCTTCTTCTTCTTCTTCTCTCTTCTTCTTCTTCTTCTTCTTCTTCTTCTTCTTCGTAGTCTCCTCTGTGTCGTTCGTCGTCGTCTTCTTCTTCTTCTTCTTCTTAGTCTTTCTTCTTTCTCTTTCTTTCTTCTTTCTTCGTGTCTTCTCTTCTTCTTTTCTCTTCTTTCTGGTTCTTCTTGGGATGTAGTCCTTAGTCTGTTTCTTAGTTCTTCTTCTTCTTCTTCTTCTTCTTCTTCGTCTTTGGTCTTAGTCGTGTCTTCTTCTTCTTCTTCTTCTTCTTCTCTTCTTCTTCTTCGTCGTCTTCTTCTTCTTCTAGTCTCTTCGTAGTCTTCTTCTTTAGGGTCGTCGTGTTCTTCTTCTTTTCTTCTCTTCGTTTCGTCTTCTCTTCTCAATCTCCTTCCTTCTTCTCCAATTCTTCTTCTTCTTCTTCTTCTTCTTCTTCTTCTTGTTTCTTCTTCTTCAGTCTTCTTTCTCCTTCTTCTTCTTCTTCCTTATCTTCTTCTTCTTCTTCTTTTTCGTGTTCTTTCTTCTTCGTTCGTAGTCTTGCATTCTTCTTCCAAAGGGTCCCCCTCCGGGGGTTGCAACCTTGCCGTGGTCGGAGGGCTTGCGCGTGGTCCTGTGATCCCTTAGGCTTTGCTGGCGGGGGCATCAATACTTGAAGATAGGCTAGTTTTTTTTTCAAATGCTTCTAGGCCTGAAAAGTCGAAGATGCTGTCTGGCCTAAGCGCAACGTGGTAAGGAGTTGATGTCCCTGGTAGGGCTTCCCATGTCAGACAGGCTAAGGGTGAGGATCCTGACTAATAGTAACCCGCCTTTCTCCTTTTCTTGTTTTTCTTTCTTTTCTTTGTTCTTTCTTATTTGGCTCTTTTCTATCTTCGTCTCCCCGTCAAGTCTTCTTTCCCACACTCCTTTTCTCTCTGTGGTCTTCTTAAGATCCGCTGCGTTTGCCGTGCGGTGCGACCTGTGACGGAGGGGGATGAGATCCTGGTGATTGAGAGGGCCAGCGCCCTCAACACATTACTTGGCTCGGACCTCTCCTAGACAGGAGGCACACATGGGCCTCTGTGTGTCAACCGGCTTCCCCCTGCATGGGGTTAGGTCAAAACGGGCAGCCCCCCAGCTGGCCAAGATAACCCCTGCAGTGCTCAGTTCTCTGTTCCCGGGAGCTGGGCATAATCGGGGGGGATAGGGTAAGTTGGTGCTGCTTTGTTGTATATCCCTCCTGAAACCTGGAAGGGGTCCAAGACGAGAGTTTCTTGGCCCTGGCCCCTAAGTTGGACTCGATGGTGGGTGGGTAGGGGAGGGACGAATTCCTAAATCATATACCATGGCTTCAATATCTAAACTCCCTTCCAAAAGGAGAAAGAGAGACAAAGTGAGATCTGATGGTGATCATGATTCTGACTCGGACTCAGAAATCCGAACAGAATCTGGATCTTGGCCTTCGTGGTTGGTGTGGGGCGCTGATGAAGACAAACCTTTGTCTGCACTCAGCCCCTTTGCAATCCAGAAAGGTTTTAGTTGTCTGTCAGGAAACCTAAAATCAATCAAACGTCTGAGAAATGGGTCATTTCTGGTGGAATGTGGTACAAAATGTCAGTCAGATCGGCTCCTGAAATCTACAACTCTTGTTGACCGAAAAATCAAAGTGTCGCCTCACAAACCTAAATTCTTCAAAGGGAGTCATTCGCTGCCCAGACTTGAAAGGAGTATCGGAGGATGAGATAAGGTTCGAACTGAAATCCCAGGGAGTCATGGATGTGCGAAGAGTCACAATTCGCAAGGGTTCTGAAAGAGTGCCAACAAATACCCTCTTTCTGACCTTCTGCACCCCTTCGCTGCCACAGTCTATCAAGGTGGGCTATTTGAACGTCAAGGTTAGCCTGTATGTTCCATCCCCGATGCGTTGTTTCCGGTGCCAGAAGTTTGGCCATGTGCGGGATCGATGCTCTGGGGAGGAGATTGTGGCGTCTGCTGCCAACCGAGCCACGAGATGCCGTGCGTTCATCCGGCGCGTTGTGCAAACTGCGGAGGGCGGCCACCCATCCTCCTCTCGAGAGTGTCCGGTTTGGCGCCAGGAAAGTAGTATCCAAAGGGTGAAGACGGAAAGAAAGATTCCATTCCACGAGGCAAAAAGGTTGGTTCTGGGCAGTTCGCAGCATCCGAACAAGTCCTATTCTCAGGTTGTGAAACAAGTTTCTACAGTATCTGTCTCCTGTCAGACAGACACCTTTAGTTTTTCCAAGACTCTGCAATCGAAACCATCCATCTGCCCCCAGCGGAGGCAAGAAATCCGCTACCCCTGTGATAAACTCCCATGGTGGTGGCGTAAAACCTGCTGCCTCCCCATTCTGCCCAGCAGACACAGGTTGGGAGACTCTCTGCTTCGACAGCTCCCCTTCCCCCCAAAAAAAACCCCTGTTCCTCCCAAGGGCACTCGCGGCCCCCAAGCGGTGCCTCATCAAGGCACGATCCCAGGGAAGCCCTCTGGTGTAGAGGTCATTGAGGTGGATTGCCCATCATCTGCCTCCGGAGCTTCCAAGAAAAAAAAAAAAAGTCCAGAGAAAGACATTCAAGTTTGGAAACACGCAATCCATATTCTCCTTTGCAGTCGGATGATGATGAGACAGTAATGGACTGAGAAGTCTGTTGCCATCTCTCCATCCTCATGGATTCAATATCTCACTGGAACATTCGAGGTTTGAATTCTAATTTTGAAGAGCTGCAGCTCCTCTGTCAACATTTAAAACCTGCTGTCTTAGCTCTCAAGAGACTCTGATACGCTCTGACAAATCTTTCTCTTTATCGGGTTTTAATGTTCTTTCTAAACCAGCACAGCCTTCTGCAGTTGGAGTGACGGGTGGTGTGTCGTTGCTTATCCACAAATCTTCTTCTTTTAGCCCTGTCTACCTCAGTTCTCCCCTCCAAGCTTTAGCTGCCAGAGTCTCTCTGCATAAAACGGTCACTATTTGTTGTCTATATCTGCCTCCTTCTGTATCCATCAGTCGACAAGAACTGGTCAGCCTGATTGAGGAGCTTCCACGACCTTTTTTGCTGTTGGGCGATTTCAATGGGCACAATCCTCTTTGGGGTAGCGTTGATACTTCGTCTAGAGGTCTCCTTCTGGAAAACGTCTTCTCAGAGCTTGACCTGTGTTGTCTTAATGATGGATCTCCAACCTTCCTCCACTCTGCTACAGGTGCTCTCTCATGTTTGGATCTGTCAGTGTGCGACCCCTCGCTGGTCCTGGACTACGAGTGGTCGGCACTTGACGATCTGCATGGGAGTGACCATTTTCCAATTGTTCTAAAATCCAAAATAACTGAAAGCCGCACTGTTCCAGAACATCTAAATTTCAACAAGGCGAACTGGGATCTTTTTGCAGGAACTGTCCGTGGGGAACTCACAGAGGAAGTTCTACAAAGTCCGGATCCCGCAGAAACGGTTTCCAATATCCTCATAAAATGCGCCAAGGCCTCCATTCCAATTTCCTCAAACAAACCCCCCCAATGCCAAGACACCCTGGTTTAATTTTGACTGCCAACAAATCTCAAAAGTACGTAAACGGGCTCAGCGTCTGGTACCAACGACCCTCTGGTCCTAACGCCCGAGCCCATCAGAAACTCCGTGCTAAATCGAGACATACTTTCAAAATCAGTAAACGTCGGTCTTGGAGAAACTTCTGCTCCGCACTGACATCTAAAACTTCAAAGAAAAAAGTTTTGGAACATCATCAGAAAAATCAAAGGGAAGAACACCAACCCCTCCATTCATCACCTGAAACTTGCCGATGCTTTGATCACTGACAAACAAGCTGTTGCCAATCTGTTGGCCTCCACCATCCAGCAGAACTCTTCATCTTTAAATAAATCTGCAGCAGCCTTTTTAAGAAACAAGCAAATTAGAGAGAAATCTTCATACAATTTCACATCAGACAACTCTGAAGCTTACAATCTGCCTTTCTCGATTAGCGAACTAAAATCAGCTTTGCAAACCTGCAATGACTCTGCCCCTGGTCTGGATGACATTCATTATCAGGTTTTGAAAACACCTTCCAGAAAGCTGTCTCCAGACCCTTCTCAAAGTCTATAACCATATCTGGACCACAGGGTGCTTCCCGCCCTCCTGGCGGAAAGCCCTGATCATTCCAATCCCCAAACCTGGAAAGGACCCTACCAACCATCAAACTATCGCCCAATAGCTCTGACCAGCTGCCTGTGTAAGCTGATGGAAAAGATGGTCAACTCCCGTCTGATGTGGAAGCTGGAACCCGACGGCCTTTTGGCCAGTGAACAGTGCGGGTTCCGCAAGTACCACTCGACAGTTGACCATTTAATCCGTCTAGAAACCACCATTCGCAACGCCTTTGTCAACAAGCAGCATGTGGTGGTCGCTATCTTTTTCGACCTAGAAAAAGCATATGACACCACGTGGAAATCAGGGATCCTCATGGATTTGCATAAACTTGGTTTTCGTGGCTATCTGCCTATGTTTATCGAAAACTTTCTGGCTGATCGAGTTTCAGGTGCGTGTTGGCACCACACTCTCGGACATCCATGGGCAGGAGTTGGGTGTGCCTCAGGGGAGCATCCTTTCTCTCTGCCCTTTTCAGCATTAAGATCAATGACATTGTGAAATCGGTAAAGCCAGGGCTCTGAGTCTTCTTTGTTCGTTGACGACTTCGCGCTGTACGCAGTTGGAGCTTCTTACGCCAGCGTACAGCGGCGACTCCAACTTTGTGTCAACAGGATTCAACAGTGGGCCGAGGACAACGGGTTTACCTTTTCACGTACAAAAACCCAGTCAATCCATTTTCAATTTTCGTCAATTTTTTGCTGATCCTGAAATTCTTCTGGATAAGACCACCATTCCAGCTGCTGTTAAGAAGCGAAATTTCTGGGGGTTATTTTTGATCAAAAACTGAACTTTCTCAGCCATATTAAAAACCTCAAAACTTCTTGCCAGAAAGCTCTGAATATTCTGCGGGTCGTAGCACACACTGACTGGGCGCTGATAAAAAAACTTGCTGCACCTCTACAGAGCCCTGGTCCGTTCCAAACTGGACTATGGTTGTGCTGTGTATGGCTCTGCAAGACCGTCTTACCTCAAACTCTTAGACCCCTATCCACCATCAAGGGCTTCGTCTATGTCTTGGAGCATTCCGCACCACCCCTGTGTACAGCCTGTACGCAGAGGCAGGTGAACCCTCACTGTCCAACCGCAGGTTGAAACTATCTTTGAACTACTATATCAGACTGTTCTCTGAACCAGANCTTGGACTTTCTTCACTGGTCTTTTCTCTTTTGAACCCTGTAGTGTTTTTTGGTGTTCTAACCTTATGTCTTTGTTAGAACCTAAACTAAGGCTTGGTTTTGGGCAGGTCTTGGGGGTATGGGGTTCAGTACCAAGTCTGCCAGCAGACCATTGTGCTGCATCTTCCAGTACACCAGCATCCTCGCCAAAGACGTACAAGTCGAGGGACAGAATATTAGCCGGATCGTCGACGTGTTCAACGCGGCGGTATTACAAGCTTCCAAACAACCCATTCCCAGCGGAATGCAGGCGGGGGGTTAACGTTGACTTGTTCATCAGTTCAATTGTCGGTGTCATAAAATAATTCTCTACATGTTCCTTCACTCTAAATGCAAGCGTTCTCTTCGTTTATAGCACGCTCATAAGCTATGTAGATGGAAAGTGGAAGGATGCAATAACGCACTCAGTGTTTCAGTATAGACGACTGTTGAAAGGTTTTATATTGTCAACAAATACGTTGTGTCGAATGAAATATTGGCTGATGAGAAAACTTTCAGACACTTAATGAAATAACCTAGACTACTTGTTGACGTAAGTGGATTAGAATTATTTCCACAGGAACTCAAATGTTAGAAAAACGCTGTTCCTGTCAACAGCCCAGGTACTCCGGTATGAACAGCTGTGAAAGATGGACACCAGCACAAGCCAACATGGGGAAGGCTGCCAGAAACAAGGAAAGTTGTGGTGGTATTCGTCTACTTCCTCTCGTCTCTTCCTACTGCTTCATTACCTGCACTTCTTTTAGTTTTGTGTTCCTATTCTTGTATAGTTCAATTGTATGTCCTAGATCCAAAAATTCGTATATAGACTTAGGTCTTCGGTCTTTGGAGGAAGGGTTGGGGGGAATGTTGGGCGTCTTCTTACAGATAGATTAGCGTCTCCTTTTTAACGGATTTAATGTCTTCTCTGACACGGATTGTAATGTCATCTACAGGTTTAAGATCATCTTCACTCAAAAGGATTCGGTTTCGTCTTTGTCAGGGTTTTGTGTCATCTTGATGATAGAATTATTTCCACAGAAAAGTCAAATGTTAGAAAAACGCTGTTTATGTCAACAGCCCAGGTACTTCGGCATCAACAGCTGTGAAAGATGGACACCAGCACAAGCCAACGTGGGGAAAGCTGCCAGAAACAAGGAAAGTTGTGGTGGTATTCATCTACTTCCTCTTGTCTCTTCCTACTACTTCCATTTCCTGCACTTCTTTTAGTTTTGTGGTCCTGTTCTTGTCTAGTTCAAGGGTATGTCATAGATCAAAACATTCTTATATAGACTTTAGTTCTTTGGTCTTTGGGGGAAGGGTTGGGGGAATGTTGGGCGTCTTCTTGCAGATAGATTAACGTCTCCTTTTTAACGGATTTAATGTCTTCTCTGACACGGGCTGTAATGTCATCTACAGGTTTAAGATCATCTTCACTCAAAAGGATTCGGTTTCGTCTTTGTCAGGGTTTTGTGTCATCTTGATGATAGAATTATTTCCACAGAAAGTCAAATGTTAGAAAAACGCTGTTTCTGTCAACAGCCCAGGTACTTTGGCATCAACAGCTGTGAAAGATGGATACCAGCACAAGCCAACGTGGGGAAAGCTGCCAGAAACAAGGAAGTTGTTGTGGTGGTATTCATCTACTTCCTCTTGTCTCTTCCTACTACTTCCATTTCCTGCACTTCTTTTAGTTTTGTGTTCCTATTCTTGTATAGTTCAAGGGTGTCATAGATCAAAACATTCTTATATAGACTTTAGTTCTTTGGTCTTTGGGGGAAGGGTTGGGGGGAATGTTGGGCGTCTTCTTGCAGATAGATTAACGTCTCCTTTTTAACGGATTTAATGTCTTCTCTGACACGGGCTGTAATGACATCTACAGGTTTAAGATCATCTTCACTCAAAGGATTCGTTTCGTCTTTGTCAGGGTTTTGTGTCATCTTGATTCACAGATCTTGGTGTGTTTCCCAGAATTTAGAGTTCTCTCTATTTACGGGCTTATGTACATTTCTTCTCTCTCGGGGTTTAAAGCCTTTTTTTCTCGCATTAAGTGCCTGTCTTTCCTGTGGCCAACATGGTTGCTGTGATTTTGTATATCAGCTTTCTGTGGAGCAAGGATGCAAAAACAGGCGGTACCAGAGGGAATGTTTTCCGGAAAGGCATGAAAGGCTGACTCCAGCTATGCAGCAGGTCAGATGATTCAGGGATCTGGAACATGGACGCATGTGTTCAGATCCTTTGGGGCAGAGCTGCTGAGGAAGTCTTTGATCCTCTTCCAGAAATATTCCCTAGTGTGCACCTGGGTACCTCCTGATCTTAGTATCCCGTAACATCCACAGAAAGTCTGACACAAAAATTGAGTCCACTTTTCCTTACGTTTTGAGATACGTATTTCATCAAATCAAATATGTGTGTTTTACACGGTTTAAAATCCTCTGGTTTTGTATGTCTGCAGAGGTTAAAACGTCTTTTTAAATAAAAGGTTTAAGGACATTCTTTCAAAAGATTTAGTATCCTTGTTTCACAGGCTTCAGTTTCCCTTATATCATATGGTTTTTTGTGTTCGCCTTTCATGAGACTTAGCATTTTTCCGTTCCGCTAAGTGTTTTCCCTTTCCCCTCTTATTTGTTTTAGTGTTCTCTATTCATGGGGTTTAGTGTCTTCCTGACATTTGATCTGATGTCCTCTTCTTCGTCCAAGTGTCCTCGTTCAGACAGTCGAGTGTCCTTGTCTTACTCATTTTAATGTCCTCTTTGCAGCCAGTTTAGTGTATTTCTATTTGTTTTAGTGTAGTATCTCAACACGCTTTAGTGTCCTTAAACTTGAAGGTTAGATGTGCTCTTTTTTAACTCAGTGCCCTCTTTTGAATGGGTGTGATGTTCTGTCATTAAGTTTATAATTTCCACTTTCTTGTGGTTTCGTGTCTTTTGTGAGGTTTATGGTATCATTTCATCTGATTAATTGTTCTGTTTTATTAGGCGTTAATGTGCCATCCATCTGTAGGATTTACAGTACGTTTCTAGCTTTAGGTTTAATATCTTTGTCAATGAGGTGTAATATTCACCTTTCATTATATGGTTTAGTGCAATCTTTCAAAAAGTACTGTCTTTTCTTAATATCACAATATCTGTTCTTAGACTTGGACTTTCTTCACTGGTCTTTTTCTCTTTTGAACCCTGTAGTGTTTTTTTGGTGTTCTAACCTTATGTCTTTGTTAGAACCTAAACTAAGGCTTTGGTTTTGGGCAGGTCCTGGAGGTATGGGGTTCAGTACCAAGTCTGCCAGCAGACTATTGTGCTGCATCTTCCAGTACAACCAGAATCCTCACCAGAGATGTACAAGTCGAGCGACAGGATATTAGCCGGATCGTCGACGTGTTCAACGCGGCGGTATTACAAGCTTCCAAACAACCCATTCCCAGCGGGATGCAGGCGGGAATACAAATCCTACTGGACCAACCCACCTCGGGATGCGCTGGTAACGGCAAGGTGCAGTGTAGATGAGACCTCTTCACGCACATACGAACACGTTCGCACACACACGCACACGTACGCGCACGCGCACACTCGCAGAGGGAGAGAGAGAGGGGGGGGGGTTAACGTTGACTTGTTCATCAGTTCAATTGTCGGTGTCATAAAATAATTCTCTACATGTTTCCTTCACTCTAAATGCAAGCGTTCTCTTCGTTTATAGCACGCTCATAAGCTATGTAGATGGAAAGTGGAAGGATGCAATAACGCACTCAGTGTTTCAGTATAGACGACTGTTGAAAGGTTTTATATTGTCAACAAATACGTTGTGTCGAATGAAATATTGGCTGATGAGAAAACTTTCAGACACTTAATGAAATAAACCTAGACTACTTGTTAACGTAAGTGGATCAGAATTATTTCCACAGAAACTCAAATGTTAGAAAAACGCTGTTCCTGTCAACAGCCCAGGTACTCCGGTATGAACAGCTGTGAAAGATGGACACCAGTACAAGCCAACATGGGGAAGGCTGCCAGAAACAAGGAAAGTTGTGGTGGTATTCGTCTACTTCCTCTCGTCTCTTCCTACTGCTTCCATTACCTGCATTTCTTTTAGTTTTGTGTTCCTATTCTTGTATAGTTCAATTGTATGTCCTAGATCCAAAAATTCTTATACAGACTTAGGTCTTCGGTCTTTGGAGGAAGGATTGGGGGGGATGTTGGGCGTCTTCTTACAGATAGATTAGCGTCTCCTTTTTAACGGATTTAATGTCTTCTCTGACACAGATTGTAATGTCATCTACAGGTGTAAGATCATCTTCACTCAAAAGGATTCGGTTTCGTCTTTGTCAGGGTTTTGTGTCATCTTGATTCACAGATCTTGGTGTGTTGCTTCCCAGGATTTGGAGTTCTCTCTATTTACAGGCTTATGTGCCTTTCTTCTCTCTCGGGGTTTAAAGCTTTTTTCTCGCATTAAGTGCCTGTCTTTCCTGTGGGCCACATGGTTGCCCTGATTTTGTATATTGGCTTTCTGTGGAGCAAGGATTCAAAAACAGGGGGTACCAGAGGGAATGTTTTCTGGAAAGGCATGAAAGGCTGACTCCAGCTATGCAGCAGATCAGATGATTCAGGGATCTGGAACATGGACGCATGTGTACAGATCCTTTGGGGCAGAGCTGCTGAGGAAGTCTTTGATCCTCTTCCAGAAATATTCCCTAGTGTGCACCTGGTACCTCCTGATCTTAGTATCCCGTAACATCCACAGAACGTCTGACAAAAATGAGTCCACTTTCCTTACGTTTTGAGATAGCATTTCATCAAATCAAATATCTATTGTTTTACATGGTTTAAAATCCTCTTGTTTTGTGTGTCTGCAGAGGTTAAAACGTCTTTTTAAATAAAAGGATTAAAGACATTCTTTCAGAAGATTTAGTATTCTTGTTTCACAGGCTTCAGTTTCCCTTATATCATATGGTTTTGTGTTCGCCTTTCATGAGACTTAGCATTTTTCCGTTCCGCTAAGTGTCTACCTTTCCCCTCTTATTTGTTTTAGTGTTCTCTATTCATGGGGTTCAGTGTCTTCCTGACATTTGATCTGTTGTCCTCTTCTTCGTCAAAGTGTCCTCGTTCAGACAGTCGAGTGTCCTTGTCTTGCTCATTTTAGTGTCCTCTTTGCAGCCAAACCAAATGTATTCATATTATTTGTTTTAGTGTAGTATCTCAACACGCTTTAGTGTCCTAACCTGGGGTAGGTGTGCTCATTTTTAACTCAAGTGTCGTCTTTAGAACGGGTGTGATGTTCTGCCATTAAATTTATAATTTCCACTTTTTTGTGGTCTGGTGTTCTTTTGTAAGGTTTAGGGTATTTCATCTGATTAATTGTTCTGTTTTAATAGGCGTTAATGTGCCATCCATCTGTAGGATTTACAGTACGTTTCTGGCTTTAGGTTTAATATCTTTGTTAATGAGGTGTAATGCCCCCCTTTCATGAAATGGATTAGTGCAATCTTTCAAAAAGTACAGTCTTTTCATAATATCATAGTATCTGTTCTCGGACTTGGACTTTCTTCACTGGTCTTTTTCTCTTTCCAACCCTCTGTTTTTTGTGTTCTAACCTTATTAGGTCTTTGTTAGAACGTAATCTAAGGCTTTGATTTTGGGCAGGTCCTGGGGGTATGGGGTTCAGTACCAAGTCTGCCAGCAGACCATTGTGCTGCATCTTCCAGTACAACCAGCATCTTTACCAAAATATACAAGTCGAGGGACAGGATATTAGTCGGATCGTCAACGTGTTCAACGCGGCGGTATTACAAGCTTCCAAAGAATCCGTTCCCAGCGGGATGCAGGCGGGAATACAAGCCGTACTGGACCAACCCACCTGGGGATGCGTTGATAATGGCAAGGTGCCGTGTAGATGAGATTTATTCACGCACATACGAACACGTTCGCACACATGCACACATACGCGCACGCGCACACTCGGAGAGAGAGAGAGAGGGACGGGGGGAGGTTAACGTTGACTTGTTCATCAGTTCAATTGTCAGTGTCATAAAATAATTCTCTACATGTTCCTTCACTCTAAATGCAAGCGTTCTCTTCGTTTATAGCACGCTCATAAGCTATGTAGATGGAAAGTGGGAGGATGCAATAACGCACTCAGTGTTTCAGTATAGAGGACTGTTGAAAGGTTTTTATGTTGTCAGCAAATACGTCGTGTCGAATGAAATATTGGCCGATGAAGAGAAGACTTTCAGGCACTAAATGAAATGAACCTAGACTTCTTCCTGACGTAGGTGGATCCAGAAGTATTTCCACAGAAAGCAAAATAGTAGAGAAACGCTTACGTTCATGTCGACAGCCCAGGAACTCTGGCATCAACAACGCTGACAACGGCAAGGTGCAGTGCGACTTCTTCACGCACGTACATGCATGCACGCACGCAAGCATGCATATGCGTACGCGCACACTCAGAGAGGGGGGTGTAAATTGACGTTTTCATCAGTTCAATTGTCAACGTCATAAAATAATTCTCTAAATGTTCCTTCAGTCAAAATGCTAGCGTCCTCTTCGTTTATAACGCTTTCATAAGCTATGTGGGTGGAAAAGTGGAAGGATGCAATAATGCACTCGGTGTTTCAGTATAAACGATTGTTGAAAGGTTTTATATTGTCCACAAATACGTCGTGTCGAATGAAATCTTGGCTGATAAAGAGAAAACTCTCAGTCACTTTGTAAGGTAAACCTAGACTACTTGCTGACGTAAGTGGATCAGAATTATTTCCACAGAAAGTCAAATGTTAGAAAAACACTGATGTTTATGTCAACAGCCCAGGTACACTGGCATCAACAGCTGTGGAAGATGGACACCAGCACAAGTTAACTTGGAAGGCTGCTGGTAACAAGGAAAGTTATGGGGGTGTTCGTCTACTTCCTCTCGTCTCTTTCTACTTCCATTTTCTGCGCTTCATTTAGTTTTGTATTCCTATTCTTGTATAGTTAGATGGTTTGTCATAGGTTGAAAAAATCTTATATTGAGTTTAGTTCTTTGGCCTTTGGGGGAAGGGTTGGTGGAAAGCTAGGGCGTCTTCTTGCAGATAGTTTAGCGTCTCATTTTCAAGGGATTTAGTATCTTCTCTGGCACGGGATGTAATGTCTTCTATAGGTTTAAGATCATCATTCAAAGGATTTGGTGTCATCTTCATCAGGGTTTTGTGTCTTGATTCACAGATCTTGGTGTGTTGTTTCCCGGGATTTAGAGTTCCCTCTATTCACAGGATTATGTGCCTTCTCTCTCGGGGTTTAAAGCCGCCTTTTCTCGAGTGAAGAACATGTCTTTCCTGTGACCAGCATGGTTGCCCTGATTTTGTATATCAGCTTTCTGTGGAGCAAGGATTCAAAAACAGGGGGTACCAGAGGGAATGTTTTCCGCGAAGGCATGAAAGGCTGACTCCAGCTATGCAGCAGGTCAGATGATTCAGGGATCTGGAACATGGACGCATGTGTACAGATCCTTTGGGGCAGAGCTGCTGAGGAAATCTTTGATCCTCTTCCAGAAATATTCCCTAGTGCGCACCTGGTGCCTCCTGATCTCAGTATCTCTTGATATCCACAGAAAGTCTGACAATAGAAATTAACGAGTCAACTTGAGTTTCTTTCCTTACGTTTTGATATATTATTACATAAAATTGAATCTTATCTTTCAAATTTTTCATGGTTAAAAATCTTCTGAAAATGTGTGGTTGCATGGGATAAACCATCATTTTAAGGGTCTGATGACATTCTTTCAGAAAATTTGGTTTCTTTTCATAGGCTTCAGTATCCCCTATAAAATTTCGCGTTCATCTTTTATGATATTTTAGTATCGCTTTTCCTTTGTGTTTAGTGTCTGCTGTTGCCCTTCTCGTTCGTTTTAGTGTGCACTTTTCATAGGGTTTCGTGTCCTCCTGACACAGGATCTAATGTCTTCTCTTATTCGTTTAAGTGTCATTTCTCAGAGAGTCGAGTGTTCTAGTCTTACTCTTTTCAGTGTCCTTTGTGCACCGGGTTCGCCGTCTTCCTATTACTCGTTGAAGTGTCTTCATTGCACAGGGTTTAGTGCCTTCTGTTATTCCTTTTAGTGTCTTCATGGCACAGGGTGTAGTATCCTCCTGTTATTCCTTTTAGTGTCTTCATGGCACAGGGTGTAGTATCCTCCTGTTATTCCTTTTAGTGTTTTCATGGCACAGGGTATAGTATCTTCCTATGATTCATTTTAGTGTCTTCATTGCACAGGGTTTAGTGTTTTTTCCTATTATTCATTTCAGTGTCTTCATTGCACAAGGCGTATCTTCCTATTATTCGTTTTAGTGTCGTCTCCTAGCACGGTTTAGTGTCTTTGAACTTGAGGTCCGGTATCCTCTTATATCCTCAAGTGTCTTCTTTTGAACGGGATGATGTCCTCCGCTTAAGTTTACGGTTTCCATTTCCTTATGGTTTAGTGTCGTTTTGTAAGGTTTGTGCTGCCCTTTCATATGATCAATTCTCTTTTGTAGGCGTTTAAAGAGCCACCTATCCGTGCGATTTACAGTGCAGTCCTGGCTTTAGGTCTAGTGTCTTCCTTATTGATATAGCCTAACATCTCCCTTCATTACACATTTTAGTGCAGCAATCTTCTTCTAAAGTGTTACACTCGTCTTTTTCAGAGGATTAGAGTATTTTTTTTCTGGGACTTCGACTTTATTCACTGGTTTAGTGATCCTTCATTGAGTCTAGTGTCTTCTTTTCTAGCCACTAGTGTTTTTCATGTGTTTTGAACTTATAATGGTCTTTGTTAGAACACGGTCTAAGGCTTTGGTTTTTTTTTTTTGTTTTTTTTTTTGGCAGGTGCCAACGTGTTTAACATGGCGGTATCACGAGCTTCCATAGTATCCATTCCCAGTGGGATGCAGGCAGGAATACAATCCCTTCTGGACCAACCCTCTTCATGATACGCCGATCACGGCAAGGGGTGGTGTAGATGAGGCCTCTTTAACACACACACACACACACACACACACACACACGCCCGCACGTGCGCACACGCACACACGCGCACACACGCGCTTGAGAGAGAGAAAGAGACAGACAGACAAACAGAGAGGGGAGCGGGAAACGTTGATCTTTCCATCACTTCAATTGTCAATGGCATGAGATGTACCATTGAATGTTTCTTCACGCAAAATGCAATCGTCCTGTTCGTTTATATCACTCTCGTAAGCTATGTTAATGGAAACTAGAAGAATGCAGTACCACAATATTTCGGTATAGATCACTGAAAGGTTTTATTTTGTCCAGAAATGTGTTGTCTTAACTAAAATATTGTCTGAAGAGAAAACCCCTCAGAAATTTCATTAAACTACTTGCTGACTTGAGTGGATCAGAATTATCTCCACAGAAAGTCAAATGTTAGAAGAAAATGCTGATGCCTATGTCAACAGGCGAAGAACTCTGGCATCAACAACTGTGGAAGACGAACACAAGCACAAGCCAACTTGGGGAAGGCTGCTGGTAACAAGGAAAGTTGTAGTGGTGGTGTTCTTCTACTTCCTCTCGTCTCATTCAACTTCTTCCTTTTCCTGTAGTTCCTTTTAGTTTTGTGTTCCTGTTCTAGTATAGCTCAGTGGTTTGTCATAGGTTAAACACGTTCCTATATAGAGTATAGTTCCTGGGTCTTTGAGGGAAGAAGGGGGTGGGGAACGTTGTCTGTCTACTTGTAGGTAGTTAAGCGTCTTCCTTTTGAAGGATTTAGAGTCGTCTTCGTACATAGCGTGTAGTGTCTTTTCCAGATTTACTTTCATCTTCACGCAAAGGACTTGGTCTCATCTTTGTCAGGGTTGTGTCTTCTTGATTCACAGATCTTAGTTGAAAGGCTTTCATTCACATAATACATCATGTTAACAAAAACATTGATGAAGAGAAAAAAAAACTCGGGAACTTCACAGATTAAACCTAGACTACTTGCTGACGTAAGTGGATCAGAAGTATTTCCACAGAAAGTCAAATGTTAGGGAAAAAACGATGTTTATGTCAACAGCCCAGGAAATCGTATCACCAGCAGTGGAAGACGGACACAAACACATGCCAAGTTGCGGAAGGCTGCTGGTAACTGGGAGAGTTGTAGTGTTCGTCTCCATTTCTGCACTTCTTTTAGTTTTGTGTTCCTGTTCTTGTATAGTTAGTGGTCTGTCACAGCTTTTAAACGTTCTTATACAGAGTTAAGTTCCTGGTTCTTTAGCGGAAGGGTGAGGGGATGTTGAGTGTCTTCTGGAAGATAGTTTAGCGTCTCCTTTTCGATGTCTTGCACGTACACAGGATGTAGGGTCTTTTTTCCAGGATTGATATCTTCACTCATATGACTTGGTGTCATCTTTGTCTGAGCCGTGTGTCTTCTTGATTCACAGATCGTACTGTGTCGTTTCCTGGGATTAGAGTTCTGTATTTCCAGACTTATGTGCCTGCCTTTCTCAGGGTATAAAGCCTTTTCTAGCGTCAAGTGCCTGTTTTTCTTGTGATCAATATGATTGACCTGATTTCCTCTATCAGTTTTCTGTAGAACAAGGATACGAAAGAGGAGGTATCAGTGGGAATTTTTTTTTCCGGAAAGATGCGAAAGGCTGACTCCAGCTATGTAGCAGGCCTCATGATACAGGGATCTGGATCATGGACGCATGTGTTCAGATCCTTTGGGGTTGAGCTGCAGAGCTGCTGAGAAAGTCTTTGATCCTCTTCCTGAAATATTCCCTAGTGCGCACCTGATACCTCCTGGTCTTGGTATCCCCTTAATCCACAGAAAGCCTAAACATAGAAATTAACGAGTCAACTTGAGTCTCCTCCTTTGGGTTTTAAGACTCGTCTTTCATAAAATTGGGTGTTATCAATCACCTGTTCTTTTAAACGGTTTAGAATCCTCTGGTTCCTAGTGCTTTCATGGGCTAAAGCGTGTCTTTAAGGGTTTAATGACATTATTTCAGGTCTAGTATCCTCGTTTCACGGGCCTCGGTATCCCTTATATCATACAGTTTAGCGTTCACCTTTTATGAGATTTAGCTTCATATTTCCGTTGCGTTAAGCGTCTTCTTTTCTCCCATTTTACTGGTTTTAGTGTCCTCTTTCATTGGTGTAGGGTCTTCCTCCTGACGTCGGATGTAATGCCCTCTCTTATTCGTCAAGGTGTCCTTTTTTCGGAGAGTTAAGGACCATCGTCTTACTCGTTTTAGGTCTTCATTGTACAGGGTTTGGTGTCTTCTTATTCGTTTTGTCTCGTAGCGCGGTTTAGTGTCCTTGAATTTGGTCAGTTTAAAAGTGTCTGCTTTTGAATGGGAGTGATGCCCTTTCATTAAATTTACGGTTTCCACTTTCGTATGGTTTAGTGTCCCTTTGTAAGTTCACGCCGTCCTTTCATATGATCAGTTTCCCTGTTTTAAGAGGTGTTAAAAGGTACCATCCACCCGTAGGATATACAGTACGTTTCTAGCTTTAGGTTTAGTGTCCACTTCGTTGATGGGTGTAATATCCCCCTTCCATCATAACGTTAGTGCAATCTTCTTCCAAAGCGTTGCAGTCTAATTTTCAAAGGATTGTCTCTTCTCGGACTTAAAAACGTTTATTCACTGGTTTCTCCCTCTTGCATAGGGTCTGGTGTTTCCTTCCATAGCCTCTAGTGTTTTTCTTGTGTTATGACCTTGTTCCGGTCTTCGATAGAACCTACTCCAAGGCTTTGTTTTTGCTTTTTGGGTTTGTTTTTTTTTCAGGTCATGGTGTGGGATTCGGTATCAAGCCAACCGTCAGACCATTGTGCCTCATCTTCCAATACACCAGCATCTTGACCAAAGACAACCTGCATCTCACCAAAGACATCCAACATCCTCACCAAGTACATACAAGTCCAGGTACGGGATATTGGTCAGATCGTCAACGCGGCAGTATTACAAGCTTCCAAAGAATCAATTCCCAGCGGGATGCAGGCAGGCAGGAATAAGTCCTACTGGACCAACTCACCTCAGGATGCGCTAACGGCAAGGAGCAGTGTATATGAGACTTCACACACGTACATGCACGCACGAACAAACACGCATGCACACACGCGCACGCATGCGCACGCGCACACGTACACTCAGAGAGAGAGAGAGAGAGAGAGAGAGAGGGGGGGGGGGGGGGAAATGTTGACTTGTTCATCAGTTCAATTGTTGGTGTCATAAAATAACTCTAAATATTCCTTCACTCAAACTACTAGCGTCCTATTCGCTTATACCACTCTCGTAAGCTATGTAAATGGAAAGTGGAAGAATGCAATACTACACTCAGTGTTTCAGTGTAGACGATTGTTGAAAGGTTTTATATTGTCCACAAATACGTCGTGTCGATTACAGTATTGATTGTTGAAGAGAAAACTCTTGACACTTCATGAAAATAAACCTAGACTACTTGCTGACGTAAGTGGATCAGAACTATTTCCACAGAGTCAAATGTTGGAAGAAAAAAAAACTGATGTTCATGTCAACAGCCCAGGAACTCTGGCATCAACAGCCATGGAAGACGGACACCAGCACAACCCTGCTTCGGAAAGGCTGCTGGTAACAAGGAAAGTTGTGGTGGTGGTATATGTCTACGTACTCTTGCCTCTTTCTACGTCTTCTATTTCCTGCACTTCTTTTAGTTTTGTGTTTCTATTTTTATAGAGTTCAGTGGTCTGCCATCTTATCTATGGAGCAAGTTCTTGGGGTTTTGATGGAAGGCGGGGCGGGGGTTGGGGTTTATAGTTTGTAAGCTATGTAAATGGAAAGTGGAAGGATGCAATACTACTACAGTGTGTTGGTATAGAACATCGTTGAAAGGTTTTTATTTTGTACACACTGCACTTCGTGCTAACTAAAATATTCTCTGATGAAGAGAAACTTTAGAAATTAAATCTGGAATACTTGCTGGCTTTGGTGGATCCCAGTTATTTCCAGAGGAAGCCAAATGTTAGAAGCCTGATCACCACCGGCTGAAGATTGTCCCTGTCTATCCTTTCTGTCCGTGCAGGCCGGCGGAGTAAGCAGCACAGGAATGGTGACTGTCCCACAGGAATGGTGACTGTATGCTGACCTGAGAGAAAGGGACCCTGGCGATGACACGCAGTATCCTTAGAAGACGGTCAAATCATCATGGAGACGGGACTTTCGAGTGTGACGGCTATTCGACCAGAATCTTTATCCGGAGCTTCAAAAAAAAGAGGACAAGACATACTACCCTTCCGAAGGTAAGTTCAGGTAGCTTACCCCCAAAACGATTATATTCTCCGTGGAGTTCAATGAAAATCGCAACAGGTTGCAACGTTTTAAACCCACGTCCGTTTTAAGAACATTCTCTTACACACAACACGCCGCACGTGTACATGCGTACACAAGCACGCACGCGCACAACGCGCGCGCGCGAGAGAGAGAGATCGAGAGAGTTGACTTTGGGGAAGGTTAATCTGTTGTTTCAATGGAATCGCCGACATAAATTGAGTTATTAAAAATTGCTAGTGTGTAATTTGTCTGTAGCAATGTATTCAAAGCTATTTAATTTGCAAGAAATGTAAGGACAGCTTTTATAGTTTTTCCCGAGATATAATCTTGTTAACAAAAAAGAAATGTCAGATGGCAAGCCAAAAAAACGAAATCTTCCTAGAAGAATCCTAGATTTGCTGAATTTAATGGGTCAGAGTTATGAAATTCAAATGTGAAAGGAGAATGTGTTTATGCCAACAGGGTCGAGGAACGGCTGCGGAAAGCAAAGCCCATGACAAGACAACCCCTGGAATGCAGGGGATTGCCTGGTGAGTGTTGCTGTCGCTCTTCTAGCCCTCTTTCTTGCTTCTCCTCCACTTTTTCAAGTGTTCTGTTCTCATCCTATCGTAGTTAGGTGATCTGTCACAGGTTTAGGATCGTCTTGTATGGAGTGTGATACCTGAATCTTTGGAGACAGGAGGAGGGGGAGGGGGGGGAGTCGGAGTCTTTCAGATGGTTTGGCGCATGCGTGCGTGCATATGCATGTTCCAAGGGGATGTTGTCTAATACATTCACAGGATTTAGTGTCTTTTCCAGGTTTTATGCCTTCTTCATTCAAAGGAATTAGTATAATTTTGTCGGGGCATAGAGCTTGTTTATGTTATTGCTGTTGCTTTTCGTTTTTGTTTTTAATGCACATGTTTTAGTAGAATCAAAGATTTATGATTATTTTGGGGGTAAAGTTGGTAGTTTTTTTCTAGCTTTTAATGTCTGTTGTGGTCTACCACACCCACATCCATGGAACAATGATACAAAACAGATGGTGCCAGAGAGAACATTTTTTTTCTAGAAAGGAATGAAAGGCTGACTCCAGCTATGCAGCAGGGCTGATGATTCAGAGGTCTGGAACATGAGCGCATGTTTTCAGATCCTTCGAGACAGAGCCGCTGAGGAAGTCTTTGATTCTCCTCTTGAAATATTTTCCAATGCCACCTGATACCTCCTGATCTGAGTGTACCTAAGTCCTCGACACTCCCTCGTTTCCTAGGATTTAGTCTCATCTTTCAAATGACATAGGTGTTGTCGATATCAATATCCTTTTGCTGGATTTAGTATTCTGTTTTTATTTTTCATAGGATTTGTCTTTTTAAGAGGTTAATTTCGCCTTTTCAGGGGGTTTTAATTTCAGTTTCACAGGCTTTCGTGTCCTCATTCCACATCGATTTTAGCTTCCTCCTTTCACTGGAATTAGAGCCGATCCCTCATGGAGTTTTATTTGTTGTTCTCTCGGGGCTCTGTTATCTTTCAAAGAGTGAATTGGCTTCTTTTTGCCCAGGGTTTGTCATGCTTTCACGTGGGCTAATGTTATATTCTCATATGGGTAAGAGCCAATTTTTTTTAATTAGATGTTAGGTCTTCCTTCAGTAGGCCTAATGGTTACATGTGCATGTTGAAGATTTGCAGCCTTCTGTCGTGTTTTAATGGGTTTTACTGCCTTCTGTCCATAGGATTTGTCATAAAGTTTGTTTTTTCGTAGGGTGTAATGTTCCTCCGTATCATTTAACGTAAAATGTTTAGTGCCTTTTTTTTCATACCACTGATTAGTCTTTCCTTTGGCTTGGGCTTGATCTCTTTATCCCAGACTGTTGTCTCGTTTCATTGGCTTTGGTGACTTCAATATTCTCGATGTTACATTTTTCTTACGGTTTAGTGTCTCACTCGCATGATTTAGTCTCCTCTCTCTCTCAATGGTTTAACCCTATCTGCTTCGTCAGAATTTGATTTGAGACTTTGTTTTGGGCAGGTCATGAATTCCGACGGCTGCGCGGGAAATCGGTGCCAGTCTACCAGAAGACCATTGCACGTAATCGCCTAGGACACCCCACGTTCCCAGCGAGACAACCACGACGGTGCTACCAAGTTTCCAGGGGATGCAGAAAGACATGGAAGTCCTACACGACCAGCCAGTGCGGGGACATCGGAATGCATTAACAGTGTGGCAAGGGGCAGAGCAAAGTGGAGCCCGCGCGCAGCAAATGAACGGCTTCAGAGAACTGTGAAAATTAGTGCACCAGCCCAGTAATGAAAGCATCAATGTCCAGAACGCGCTGGGGGGGGGCTGCAAGGGTGTACACTATTGGATGTGACATCCATATCTTCAAGGACGACTTCGGGGCAGCCAGCAGAGATCAGCAACGACGAAGTTCAACAGACCGGAGAACGATGGTGAACTGGACTGGCATTTCACAGTGGCAGAGCTCCAGCAAGCGCCAGAAAGACGGACTCGGGGATCGAAAAGGTCACCAGTCTTGGATGCCTTAGTTCGAAACACCTTGGCAATATCTGTCTCAAGTGAAGCTCTGGGAGTTCTTTGTGAACTAAGTTTGCATGGTGGAACCTGACAAGAAGCCAATACAATATCTGTTCCAAAGAAAAGGACGAGAAGCAGCCGGATGGTTGCAAGCCCGTCGGCTGGACACGTTGCGCGCAATGAACAGTCCGGAGGGAACCATCACCGGCTGACTGTAGTTGCACCTTGAGAGTGTGTGAGCAAGCAGGATTCTTACAATGTCTTCTTCTGTACTTGACACCAGGTGATTTACCACAGAATCTATTTCTATGGTACAGCCCCAACGTGACACTTTGATTGGCTGAACTGTAAGCAAAATAGAAGTGAAACTGGAAGTACTCGGTCTTAAAGCAAATGTATAGATATATTGATCTGTTGCATGTGTAGAATGAGACTTCACATGACTCATCTTGTTTCTTGAATTTTGCTTTATATGGAACCAGTGGTCCCATGCTTACAGTCCTGCTCTGACTTCTGGAGGTTGGGTGGTGGGCTGAAAGCAAAATGGAAGCGAACAATAAGATCTTTTTCCCCTTTAATGGTGGTTGGTTACTCTGTAAATAAATACACGGGATGTGTTCATGTCTGATGGGTTGTGCAAGATGCATTTGTAAATAGGCACGTGTGTTTGTATGCAGACGTTGGTTTATATGTGTGTGTGCTTACATTTTTTCGGTAAGTAATGCCCACATGAAGTCATTTGTGAGCTATTTGGAACGATTTTCAGGGGAAATATTTAGTTGGCTTTTTATGTGTGTTTTCCTTTATATTTAGATACTTTTTGACATAGTGACAGCCCTGGTGTAGCCTTCAGAGGTCTGCTGAGCTGTAAACAAAATGAAAGATGAAATCTGGCTGCTTTTGTTGCCTTAATCATATCTACAAATGAATGGTGTTACTGCCAAATCTCTTTGCAATGGCCTATCATTGATACGCCATCGCAAACCTTTCAGTAATGAAACACAGTGTGATGGATCGTAGATTCATGGCGTGGCTCATACACTCAAAAGATGCGGATTTGAAAAGACTTGGATGAGAGGGGTGCGTGTGCATGCAGGCTTTTTGTTTGTAATTGTAAGTGTGTGTTCGTATGTGCGGGTTTGCCTGTGTGTGTGTGTGTATGTGTGTGTGTGTGTGTGTGTGTGTGTAAAAAAAAAAAGGGGGGGGAGGGAGAGATGTGTTAAATAGATCCTGTTTTCATGTATTTGGCATGTGCGAAATGAGGTTTTAGAGAGATTGTGATGGATTAATTCCATGGTAATAGTTCTGATATGACCCCCCTGAAGTTGCGTCGGCTGCGAGCAAAATGAAAGTGAATAACATCTTTTCACTTTTAATGCCAGTTGATTACTTTATAGTTTTGTTTCCGCCAAATCTTCGCAGGGCTTATAATTGGAACACACAACTGCAAACATTTTATTAATGAACTCTTGTAAATGTATTGCTTGCTTGAGTTAGAATACGGGTATGTGCTGCGATGGATGGATCGACTCTGTGTGTGTGTGTGTGTGTGTGCGCGCGTGTGTGTGTGTGTGTGTGAGTGTGTGTGTGTGTGTGAAAAATACCATTTTAAGATGTTTTAGCATATACAGAATGAGTTAAGCTGTTTTTTTCTTTATGTGGAACCAGTTTTCCATAGAAAAGCCATATCTAATTCAGAGATGTCCCACCTGATGTGATCTTTGAATTTCTGAAAGAGGTTAATATTTTTTTCCATATGATCTAAGCCTTTACGGATGGAAGATTTTTTAACAAAATTTCCAGACTTTTAGTTGTGTTTAAAGAGTTGTTTGAATGTTGCTTTTTTTTTTCAAATGACTTGCGAGTTGACTTCAACAGGGTGACAGCCCTGGTATCGCCCTTTGCTCTAGGCTGGGCTAGGAGCAACATTACCTAAGCTTACCTGATATGAACCCTTAGATTTGGCTGGGCTGTAAGTAAAATGGATGTGAAATATGAAACGTTTTCACTTTTAATGCCTTTTTATCACTATTTACAGATCTGTTGTATCGCTGCCGAATCTTTGCAAGGGCCTATGGTACGCCATTGCAAACATTACGGTAACGGTGTCGAATTTTTGCAAGGGCCTATGGTACGGCATTGCAAACATTACGGTAACGCTGCCGAATCTTTGCAAGGGCCTATGGTACGCCATTGCAAACATTACGATAACGCTGCCGAATCTTTGCAAGGGCCTATGGTACGCCATTTAAACATTACGGTAACGCTGCCGAATCTTTGCAAGGGCCTATGGTACGGCATTGCAAACATTCCGTAGCGAACCGTAAATGGGATGCATAATCAATGTACATCGTGGTTCGTGTGTATGAAGATGTATGTCCCCTGTGTGTGTGTGTGTGTGTGTGTGTGTGTGTGTGTGTGTGTGTGTGTGTGTGTTGGGGGGGGAAGGATTGGGTGGGTCTGGATGTGTGTGACTGAAAGTGCATACATGCATGATTCTGTAATTTCTGCGTCTTTCTGTGTTTGTAAATATGACATTTTTTAAATATCTATATGGTTCATATTAAAAGTAATTTGAGCGTATTTGGTATTTTTTCATCCAGTTACATCATAACAGCCCTGATATGACCACCTGATATCGGTTGGGCAACAAGAAATGTGAAAATGATATGAAAATGTTGCTGCTTTTACTGCCAGTTTTTTTTTTCTTAGCTCTTTTGTACACATTTTTGAAATGTGTTTCTGTCAAATCTTTGCAGCGGTTAATCATTGGTATGCCGTCGCAAACATTTCAGTAACACACAAT
>JADBJO010006906.1:108773-123511 GCA_016801955.1 Conus betulinus
ATAACTTCTTTTTTAAAGTCATTTTAGCAAATGTTGAACGATTTGCTTAACCTTTTCTTTATTTGTATTTAGTTAGTGCAAATATTTTAAATGCTGGCAGCCCTGATATGACCCCCTAGGGTCGGCTGGGCCATAGCGGAAAACTAAAAAAAATTAAAACCTTTTAGTTTCAAAACGAGGTGATTGAGGGCGGAAAATGAAGCAAAATTTGAAAGAATAGGGGTTAGTTACCACCACAAATACAAACAGGTTACAGGACAAAACATTTTGAGCTTGTCCTGTAATCTGTATCTATGGCGGTAAGTGACCCCTTTTCTTTTTAAATTTTGTTTCAGATATTTTATTAATGCCAATGTCTTGCTCCGTATACTGAACAATGGGTGGGTCTTGCTTCCAACTCTTTGCAAGGACGTATCACCGGTACGTCATTTGCAAACATTTGGGAGACGAATCACAGTCTGGCGGAATGTAGACATATAGATGTATTATGCCTGTTAGGATGCGGGTGTGTTTGAGGGTCAGTGAGCTGGGTTTTGTATGCATGCCAGCATTTTCATTTTGATGTGTACATGTTTGTGTGTGCAAGCTGGTTTGCGCGCACGCGCGCGAGTGTGAGTGTGAGTGTGTGTGTGTGTGTGTGTGTTAGTGTGCGCGCGCGCGCGCGCGCGCGCGTGTGTGTGTGTGTGTGTGTGTACGCGCGATTGTGTGTTATGTATGTGCGACTGCTCGCGAGTGCGTGTGTGTGTGTGCACTCGCGCGTGCGCTTGATGTGCGTGAATGTGGATGGGGACTTCGATTCAAATTATGTGTTTACCTGGTGTATTATCATACGTCATTCCAGGTTGCCAGTAAAGCAAAAGATACCAAGGATTGAAATTCAACAGTTTGTCTCATATTTAAGCCAGTTGAGGATGATGGTCACTTGATGCAACTTGTATGCTTTTCGGTTTGTACGTGCCAAAGAAAAGGAAAAGTTATTGATAAGGACAGAGGGGTGTGGGTCTGCATGCCATGTAAAATATTCTGTAAATCGGTTACATTATTCTGATTGCTATGCGTTTTATTAGTAAACAATGTGAATACTGCCTGTGCATTTTGGACATGTCTTGCATTTTGTTTTCATACAATTATGTGATGTGGCATGTTCAAATACGTTAGTGTGCATGAAGAGGTCTTGACATAAAATCCAAGCATTATAAACATTTTTATTGTTTTATTTGTTCACTCAAAATCAGCTCTCTCTCTCTCTCTCTCTCTCTCTCTCTCTCTCTCTCTTGCTGTGTGAGCGAGCGATCGCGCTCGCGCGCGCGCGCGTGTGTGTGTGTGTGTGTGTGTGTGTGTGTGTGTGTGTGTGTGTGTGTGTACGAGTGTGGTGTTTTTTTTTTTTTCGAAACACACCAGCCAATGTATAGTGAAGATCAAGAGGCATGACTACAAATATCAAAGCACTGCAACAAAGACAACCTTTAGAAATGACAAGAAACAAAAATTGGATTGGAATTTTTATGCAGATCATTTCTATTAATCACTGACGACATTGATTTTCCGTTTCATTCCTGTATAACTCTTCGGAACATTTTCCACCTGCCTTTTGCCGTCGTTTAATTCAACGTGGGATAACATGCTCGCTCACTTGCAGCCCATACCGCTCTCAAGAGAGTCACATCGTAATCTGTTAACGGCGGAAACCATTGGGAGCCTGGCTTCTTCGCATTAACAAAAATAACATATGAAAATCGACTCCATTGTATGAAATTGCATTGTTTGACACTGACTGTATGAGCCGCTTGGCGGAATAAAAAAAAAAAAAGCAAGACATCAGAAGTGGGACTATCAACATGGCTCAACCTTTTTTTTTTTTTGTCATCATCCCCCTTTTTTTTTTTTTTTTTTTTGTCATCTCTTTATGGACTCATACTTTATCGGGACAAGGCAAAAACACTACAACGTTATCCAAGACATACTAATTACCATTATTTGAAACATGACCAGTTCCTCAACTAATGACAAAACAGCTCTACATGAGATTACTAAGTTTACTTTCATTTGGAATTACGTATTATGTATAAATGTGCAGAGGTTACAAAAATTAAAGTTTTGTAAATATTAATCGTACATCATTTTACGTCAACATGTTGTTTTTGATTTCATGTTCAATATCGGGGGGGGGGGGGGGGGGTTCTTTTTTTTGTTTTTTTTTTTTTTTTTTTTGTCTGAAACTCCTATTTCCCGCTTTACCTTTTTTGTTTCTTATAGCAGAGTAGAAGTGTGAGTGACGTCCACGACAAAGTAAGAGATTTCTATCACGTTGGAATCCAGCTAATCGGTTGAATTTCTGTCACATTTGGATTCTGTGTTCGCCAAAAGGGCGACAAGTTATTCAGGAAGTAAACACGGTGCCAGGTGAATCATGTGCATCGGTGGTTATTGGTGTCAATTTCTGGGTCTTTTCGATGTCAAGACTGATTGTGCCATAATTTCTGTTTGCGTATAAAAAGACGTCGGCTAGACCTGTTGGTTGCTAGTTTTCTCTCCACTCTCTCTCTCTCTCTCACTTCCTTTGCAGTTATCTGTAAAGAGCTGAGGTGATTTTGCCTTCTTATCGACTCAGTCTCAAGGTAAGTAGGGCTTTTTATTTGGATAGATAGTAGTTCTTGTCGTATCTCACCGTCTGCCTCTCTTCATATTTTTCCTTGTGCTTTTCAAATGCGTTTACTTTTGTTTTTCGTTTTTGGATGGAGTGTTGAATGGGCGTGAAGCAGTGAACAAAAGTTTAACGTAGAAATCAGCCGCCGCGGCGAAAGTGGTTAGCGTCGCGGACTCCCGGCTGGGTGGGGTGGGGGGGGGGTCGTTAGTTCGATTCCCATCAGAGTCATGTGGGATTTTTCTGCTCCGACCGGCTTCTACCCCGAGTTGAGCTTGCTATGGGCTCAACTGGGAAGACTGGGACCACACAATCGAGTTTCATCCATTAAATGGATGCGTCTCTTAGAGTGTTGGCTCAAATTCCCTGACCAACACTGCAGGTGTCTGTATCTCTCGGGCCCGGTTGAAGCCGGGATACATATTATGAAAGTAAGCGTAGAGAGAGACCAATCTTATCATGCCGTCTCAGACCGGAATGGATATCCGCAGCATTATCTTCATCATCCTCATTCTCATCGATAAGCATAAAGAAGTGTCTCAATTTTCTGTGCCCTTCATGCCTTGCTCTCATGGTGACCTCAGTTTCCACTACGTGTCCATGGCTTGGTTTGAGATTCGAGATCACCTGTATTGAAAAAATTCATGGGGGCTATCTTTGGACGGACGTGGTGGCGCCCTCCGGAGGGAGAGCTCACTCGCGCCGGCTCCGCGACTAAACAGTTACTGTCGTCAGTAGGGGGCTTAGAAGGTGGAGTCCTGCGTATGCTGGATCAGAACAGGCGCCACTGAACACCACCGAAGTGACTCGGCAGCATTGCAGTGTCTCCTCCGGTGGGTTGCCCCATAACGCCTTGACACTGGCTGCGGTCCGGGCCGGCCTGTGGACGGGGGCTCGGAATGAGCGGCGTGGGTGCAATGTGACTGTGGTGGCACAGGAGATGGGACAGCAAACAAACAAACAAACTTTAACGTCAAGAAACCAGTTTGTCATTCAGTGGAATTGATCGTGCGCTTTTCAGTCTCAGGGCTGAAGGATAGAGCCTCAGCAACGCCCGTCTGTTGACGTGTCAAGGGGATGGTGGGGGTGGTTCTTGTTGTTTTCTCATCTCCCAGTTTAAATATGTGATGCCTGTAAGTAACTGATCTCCCGTAGTGTAAACATGCACACCCAGGGTCAAATAAGCGCGTTAAAAACCTGTAATCGTGACATTGGGAGATGGATTTAATCCTGAAATCGTGTCAGTGGCGGATAGAAGCGATCCTGTTGTGTCAGTGAAGTCAGAAACGATCCTGTAGTCATGTCAGTGGGGGTTAAAAACAATACTGTAGTCGTGTCAGTATGGATAGAAACAATCCTGTAGTCGTGTCAGTATGGATAGAAACAATCCTGTAGTCGTGTCAATGAAGTCAGAAACGATCCTGTAGTCATGTCAGTGTGGGATTAAAAGAATCCTGTAGTCATGTCAGTGGGGGATTAATTGATCCTATAGTCATGTCAATGGGGGATTAATACAATCATGTAGTGATGTCAGTGGGGGATTAAAAGAATCCTGTAGTTATATCAGTGGGGGATTAAAACAATCCTGTAGTCGTGTCTGTTGGGGATTAAAACAATCCTGTAGTCGTGTGTCAAAGAAGTCAGAAACGATCCTGTAGTCATGTCAGTGGGGGATTAAAACAATCCTGTAGTCGTGTCAGCGTGGATAGAAACAATCCTGTAGTCGTGTCAGCGTGGAAGAAACAATCCTATAGTCTTGTCAGTGGGGATAGAAACGATCCTGTAGTGGTATCAGCGGGGGATGGAAACGGTGTAGTCGTGTCATTGGGGGATTAAAACGATCCTGTCGTCGTGTCATTAGGGATGGAAACGATCCTGTAGTCCTGTTAACTGGGGACGCATACTGCAGGATACCTTTGAGGGTGGGAGGGGAGAGATGGGTACCGCCAAGGATCTTCCGTTGCCCTCCGGAATGTTGTAAAGAATATATCAACATGCTGCAACGTCTTTGCTGTCTTGTTCGTTATGTCATGTTCGCCGACACACGTCACGCGATAAAGACGATATCGGTCAAGTATGAATGGTCTTACAATACTGATAAAAAACTCCTTTGAAATTTGTTTGGTAGTGGTCTTCCGTTCATTGTCTCTGTTGAAGTGATTCTTCGTTGGGCATAGTTTCTTGTACTGTCCAAAATTTAACAAACTTGATGGCTGTGTCAGAAAAGTCTCTTGCCATCGGAAACTGCACTCTCTCTCTCTCTCTCTCTCTCTCCTCTCTCTCTCTCTCTCTCTTCTTCTCTCTCTCTCTCTTCTCTCTCTCTCTCTCTCTCTTCCTCTCTCTCTCTCTCTCTCTCGGAAAACTCTCTCTCTCTCTCTCTCTCTCTCTCTCTCTCTCTCTCTCTCTCTCTCTCTTCTCTCTCTCTCTCTCTCTCTCTCTCTCTCTCTCTCTCTCTCTCTCTCTCTCTCTGTCAAAAAAGCGTCTCTGGTGTGTGTGTGTGTGTGTGTGTGTGTGTGTGTGTGTGTGTGCGCGCGCGCGCGCGCGCTTTTATTTCCGTGGCTTGGTTTTTTTTTGTTTCGTTCGCTTGTTTTGAATTAACCTTCCTTTTTTTTATCAGGTCAGTATGAAGCTTCGTGTCGTCTGTTTCCTGACTGTCTGGGCATGCGCATTCCTCACCCTCTGGTGTCATGGCGGCTCCATGGGGGTCCAGCAGCAACTCTGAAGAATTTGACGCCTTGGACGAAGCCTCCCTGATGGCGTTTGAGCTGCAGACACGTGAGACTGGAACTCCAGTGTCTTTCTCTCTCTCTCTCTCTCTCTCTCTCTCTCTCTCTCTCTCTCTCTCTCTCTCTCTCCCGATAATGATTAACAGCTAAGCGGAAAGAGAAACAGACGTGCAGTTTATAAACGATGTAGAGATTTTGTCCTCTCAGCTGGTGACATAGTACTTATTGTCAGAAACAGTAGATGGTCTCCTATGTCAATTTGACAGGTTAGAAAGAGATTTGCACCAACCAGTTGAAGATTCACATGACACAAAGTAACATTACAGTGTTTTGGAAACAGATAGATATACAACAGATTGGTTACGCCTGTGGTAAATGACTATGAACGTTTGGATAAATGTTCAAACACGTCAAAGTTTTAGTTTTGTGTTTTACGTTCTTTCAAGCAAATCTACCTAAGTTTACTGTGCGTTGTTAAGAAACTGAAGATATTCATTAATCGGAATCTTCATTTTTCCGAAATTAATTTTAGAATTCGGCCTATGGTACAACACACGTCAGAGTTATTGAGGGCTGAAACTGTTGTCATGTGCACTGAAAAAAGGAATCGATATCTTTTAAACTTTTCTTGGTGTATTGATAACGATAATTTGCAGGACAACGAAAAGATACCTAGTCCAATATTTTCTGTCATTGGCTGCATTTGTTAGAGGCTAAAACATGAGCCGAACGGCATTACATAAATTGCTAAAGCTCTTGACATGTTAACAAAACCGAACTCTGGAAATGGGGGGGAAAGACAGGGCGATGGGAGGGGGAAGGAGAGGTGGGTGTTAAATGTAAGGTCGTTTTTAAAATGAACATGGCTTTGTGCGCATCAGGTATCAAGCATCAGGATGTTTAACTTTGATGTGCATAACTTTAGGCAAAGGCTGACAAATTGTAGCAAGTAGTGGTCGAATTCCAATTCCAGGACAGCTATTGCCTCGATACGTTCGGAGTAAATTTTCTGCATTGTATGTGTGCATTGTAATACACATCAATGAAAACATCATCACAAAATGTTCTAGTTTATGCTGTACTTGATTACATTCGAACCGTTAAACTCCTTTGAATGATCGTAGTTTCATTTGTCCGCTCCGTCAGGGGGGGAGAGAAAACATTTTGATACACATTTCAGCGTACATTTTCGCAAAATCATACAAACATATACATGAAATAAAACAAAAAAAATGTTCCATGTATTGTTCTGAAATGACCAAAACAACAAACAACTAATCAAAAAATGAAACAGATTGGATGTACATTCCACCGAGAGACTTTTATGTAGACTTTTTACATTTAAACAGTTCGCTGTATAATTGTAATAATTCATTGAAAATTGTAACTGGGTTGTCGACATACTTCACATAATTTCATATCAATGGACTGCTTGGTTCCCGCGTATACATTCTATTGTAATAGTCCATGGCTAAGATGAATCTCTCTCTCTCTCTCTCTCTCTCTCTCTCTCTCTCTCTCTCTCTCTCTCTCTCTCTCTCTCTCTCTCTCAATATCCAAGAGTTTTAGACAAATCTAAAACTGTGTCAGAAGAGCCAAAGACGAAAAAGGTGAATCATATGATTTGTTCTAGGACAGAAAAAGTACGAAAAAAAATCACTAAAAATGGAGCTACAAAACATAATTTCCTTGCTTACAATTATACATTTAATTTCTCCAGGTTTTTTTTTTTTTTTTTTTTTTTTTTTTTTTTGTTCAAGAGTTGGAAAATATTGAATGAGGCAAGAAAGGCAACATCACAGTCACTGCAAAGCCGATGATCGTCAGGCGTTTCAAACATGTTTTTCTTGCTGACAGACACAAACAAACAAACAAGCGGACGTAGAGTAAAAACATCACCTCCTTTGCGGGGTCAAAACTGCTTCCTGGCAAACCGCACCTGCACAAGCTTTGACACGTCATTGACCTCTTCAGTAGATACCCACAGCCGATCAGCTGATCAGACTCCAGATTTAGCACGTGTGTGGTGGAACTGGTCTCTCATGGCTTCCTTTGATAGGGCAGCTTGGCACTGGCGCCTGCCCCTCTCTATCCGACATCTGATCCGATAAGAAAAACATGGCATGGTTCCTCGTTTGCCCTGGAATCAGGCCAAACATCCTCAACATAGTTTCGTTTTATCTCTGAACACACACGTCAAAACATGTGGTTGAAAGAGACTTAATGACATTATTCAAGAAAGTTTGGTGTTAACTCTCTCTCTCTCTCTCTCTCTCTCTCTCTCTCTCTCTCTCTCTCTCTCTCTCTCTCTCTCTCTCTCAAGCACGGGGACATTTATCAAAAGCAGAAAAATGGTTCTATCAGGGAAAGAGTTTGAAGTTGTTAACAATCAAAAGTATAAACGTATTTGGATTTACTTTAACCACAAAGCTGTCTTACGACATTGCATTCGAAGAGTATGCAGGCAGGGCTAAAGCCAAAATTGTAGAAAAATTATACAAAAACTATGTGGAGTTTGGGAACAATGGATAGAAGTCTGTTTTTTTAACTTTTTGATGTGCAAGTGAAACCTATGCTTTTATATGCAGCAGAAGTCTGGGGGACAGTCTTATCTACAGGTAACCGAATCACCTCATGTGTTTGCATGCAAACGGTTTTTAAATGTGCCCTAATGACCCAAAGACTGGCATATGGTCAGCTGGGACGGTTTCCTTTGTATGTAGATTGTGCAAAAAAAAAAAAATCAATGCGCCACTGGTTTAAATAGCAAAAGCTGTCACTCGCTAGACTACCAAAACATGCATATGAAATGGAAAATCAAAATGATTTCATTGTACAAGAAATCGGAGTGTACAAACAACTTGGGTATCTTCGGTAAAACATCGTTTGAATACTTATGGCTTTCTTTTGTTTGGTTAAACAGTAGAGTAAATTACGAGAAACTGTTTTTACGTGAACTTAACGCATGATAGACAAAATTGGGATACTAAGACACTTAATAGTGACAGATATTCAACATATCGTTCCTTCAAATCCTTAAGGCAGCCTGAGAAATATTTAACTGATATTACAATTTTCTAAACTTTGCAAAGTGTTCGTGAGATTTCGACTTGGTATTAGTGATTTGAATGTCCATCAAAAATATACACTAAACTCCAAAAACTGTCCATTCTGTCACCAAATAGAGGACGAAATACATTTTTTTTTATTGTCTGTCCATCTTATAAATATTTGAGAGATAAACATATTTTGCCTCATGCTAGAAATGTTGATCAAGTATCATTGCTTTTTTGCAGCAAAATGAAAAGAGAATTGTAACTAGCTCTGTAGCTATGTTCATTTTCAAAGCACTGAAACGAAAGAGAAGAGCTGCTATCAGTTAACACACAAATGCCAGAGCAATTTCAGAAAGAATATAGATTTTTATTATGCAAATATTTTTCTCTCATAATTTACAGTACATGCGCCGAGCGCGTGTGTGTTCTACTTTTGTTTTTGACCTCATTACAGATAGGTCGGTGGCCTTTGCAATTAAACTTTTTGAGTTCGGCTCTCTCTCTCTCTCTCTCTCTCTCTCTCTCTCTCTCTCTCTCTCTCTCTCTCAGTATTCTTTTCTGGTTGTTCAACTTGTTTCTTGGTCCATGTCTATACTTCAGGTGTAATATGTGGTCAATGTTTGTATTTTTCTCTTTTTCCCCAGTCCTTGACGCCTTGCGCCAAACTCCTACCATCAATGACGACAGCTCTGACGAAGATGAAGACGACACCTTCATCCGTCGTCGTCGTCTTCTAGGCGGTATCCACTCCAGGTACCCCGGCTCCGGCAGACGTTTCCGCAACAGACCACGTGTCTTCGTCCCACGACGTCGGCTCGGCAGCAAAGCTGGCTCCCGCAACAATGTCAGCCCCTATTAGTTATGGTCGTCACCACAATGTCAGCCCCTATTAGTTATGGTCGTCACCACAATGTCAGCCCCCAATTAGTTATGGTCGCACCACAATGTCAGCCCCTATTAGTTATGGTCGTCACCACAATGTCAGCCCCTATTAGTTATGGTCGTCACCACAATGTCAGGCCCCATTAACAATGTCAGCCCCTATTAGTTATGGTCGTCACCACAATGCCAGCCCCTATTAGTTATGGTCGTCAATGTCAGCCCCTATTAGTTATGGTCGTCACCACAATGCTAGCCCCTATTAGTTATGGTCGTCACCACAATGCCAGCCCCTATTAGTTATGGTCGTCACCACAATGCCAGCCCCTATTAGTTATGTTCGTCAATGTCAGCCCCTATTAGTTATGGTCGTCACCACAATGCTAGCCCCTGTTAGTTATTGTCGTTACTACAGTGTGTTGTTACCAATATCAGTCCCCATAATTCATCGTCATCACCACAATGATGTATACTTCCTAAGCGGTTTGAGTACCTGTTTCCTTGTTCGTGTATTTCAAACGATCGCGCCGTAAACTGAAGAGTGTACACTTTTACAGGATACGAGACCAGACCACGCTCCCACAGCAAGAGAAAATCATTTCAGATGTTGTTAATCTTTAACCTTGAAAGCAAACAAATTATCTCCGGGAAGTTTGGGTGCATGTGGGGGAAGGGGGGGGGTGACGTGCGGCTCATTGGTAACACAACGTGTGATAACAAAGCCAGGGACTTTTCTCTTCCACGCCTGATGCAGCTGCTATTCAGCCGTGATGGGGCGCCAGACTCGATTCCGTCTTGAACAGACATTGGAAGTTTGAGTCGTTCCACTCTCGTCTCAGTCTGGAGGATCTTCTGCTTTTCGTTTGTTTGTTTGGTTGGTTGGTTGTTTGTTTGTTCATTTGTGTGTTTTCCTGTTGTTGTTTTTTTAATTTTTCATGCTTCACTCTCCTTGAAAAACATGTCAGCCAGCACACCAGATACAGATCTGAAAAATGAGCGTGACAAAAGAATGCAAGCTTCATTTGGAAGCACATTATCCCGCTGAAGTATACCGTTTATCCCCCTTGTGTGGTAATCTTTGCTTTCATATGTAAACAATGTGTGAATATGTATATCAACAAATCTCTCAGAAGATACATGTTCATTTTTTTAGTGCCAGTCTGATATATGTTTTCGATCCCGCTTAGTAAATCAGCGTTGCCCAACATTCTGTGACTACTGCTTGGGTTCATTAATTTGCAGTTGGAAGCTTTTTGTTGTACCCATTGATTCTTTTCAAGTTTATATACTGAACCTGAATCATTCTCTATACGAATCCCTTTACTTTAGACACCTTTTTTTTCAAACATTCTATCATGGCTTTGATTTCTTCTTTGCTCAATTTGTGATTGTAATGGGGATAACCAGTTCCGTTTGCAGATCTTGACTTCCGTTTCGACTTAACGTAAAACAAACCAAACTGTGCATTTGTCAGTATGCGTTGTTGTTGCTTTTAGTTGCAGTTTACACTGTATTCAATGATGCTTGTGAATGATGATTGTTAGCTATTATGTCTTTAAAAAAAACTCGATGAGTTAGAGGTATTCTGTATCCCTCCAAAGCCTTATCTGGGTGTGTAAGCTCATTACTGGCTGTGTCAGGACAGTACAGCTCTAATGTGTTTCATGGTGTTGTTCATTCTGGCGCGTTTAATGTGAGACAGAGAGAGAGAGAGTGTAGTGGTGTGTGTGTGTGTGTGTGTGTGTGTGTGTGTGTGTGTGTGTGTGTGTGTGTGTGTGTGATTCATGTTAATGTTGTGATGTGATATGTCTGTGTGTGTTCTCCTATCCTAACATTTGCTGAAATCTTAAATTTATCTCTGTACACTCAGAGTCTTAGAGAAGGTGATGAATAGGGGTGTGTTCAATAACATCCGATCAGTCGGGCTTTGGAATTAAATCGTGTGAGCTGACCTCAAACTGTTTTTACACTTTCTTAACGGAGAGAGAGAGAGCGTAAGAGAGAGAGAGCGCAACACTGCAACACACCTGCTCACTCTGTCTCTATAACTCATCTACGTGACTTCAGTGCACCATCACTACATTACCACCCCGCTGACATTCTTGTCCTCTGTAACCCTCGTGGACCACTTCCTGTTTCCCTCTGTGACAGAACAAGCAAACCGTTCAAGGTGCCCACCAAAGGAGACCCCCCCGTACTACTGCGAAATCATATCGATACGAGTTCGGTCAGTTCTTATGCGTTAGCAGGATGACGTGGTGCATGTACGTCTGCAGCTGTCCTGTCCCAGAAGGAGGTCCCTTTCTGGACCGAAATATTGGACTGTTATAAAAAAAAAAAAAGAAAGAAAAGGAGTCAACCAAGCGGTTTTGGGACAGTACAGCCCTAATGTGTTTCATATATATATATATATATATATATATATATATATATATATATATATATATATATATATATATATAGTGATAAACAATAAGCTGTCAACACCACCCACAGAGTTCTTTTTTTGTCCAAGTTTTCGCCAAAAGGCTTCTTCAGAACTGATGCTACTTACTTATATATATATATATATATACGAAGAAAATACATAATTAAATGGTAAGTAAACAAATAAAACAGTCAATGGATGAATAAATGAATGAATGAAACAAAGAAATGAACAACCATTTAAATTTAAGACTTAAAAAGGAAGCTTTAAAAACATCTGTTGGCTGGCAAAAAGAAATTCTAAATTTTGAAGATGCTCATAGATGACTGAGTACATTCACTATGCCATGGCTAGTTTTAACGATACAGCAGTTTCTCAGCCGGCCTCCGGATTCACAAGACGAAAAAAGTACATCCAGTTTCTCCCTTGACCATTTTCGCTTTCACCGCGCGTGCGCAACACACCCAGTTAACATTCTATCAACTGATCTCACGAAGGTGTTGGACCAAGATGGAAAATGTCAGATGGACAAGGCACAAACATATGAGACGTTTTGCTAATCACCAAGTTTCTGGTTGGAAATGTTTGATAGGTGAGTGAGTGTAACAGAGAGGAAAGATATGAACCATCTGCTGAGGGAATTTGTGAAGCACGTAACTGCCTCGAGCGATGAGAAAAGCAAATGGTGTTGTCTTAACAACCTGCAAAACGTGTGTGTGCATACAAGTTTGAGGTTATAGTTAGTCGAACCACACACATGCATACTTCCTTGACACAGAGACGGAAAATTAGATTGACAGGCAGGAAGGCAGACAGATGCAGAGACAATCTGAGAGAGAGAGAGAGAGAGAGAGAGAGAGAGAGAGAGAGAGAGAGACAATGAACAGTCTTTATTTCTTCAGGCCCACAGCCCCTAGAAATTAGGTCAAGTTAACACGTAACTAAAAGACGCATACATTACAACCAATCAGCTTTCTGGCGTGAGACTTTTAACAAAGGTTTGCCTTCATGGTATTAAACAGAAATACGCCAAGCTTCCTAATATCGAAAATAGACCCATTTCTCAACAAGACTGTATATGAATAGACACCAAAGTTAAGATATTTTTTTTCCTTATGTCATTATACAGAACATGTTTATACAACACATGGTCCTCATCTTCTAAGACCTTACACATTTTGCACATAAAATTAGCATTGTTGCTGAAAGTTCTTTTGAAAATCGATCCATTGATTGGTACAACACCAAGCCTCAGCTTTATTGGACAATTCCTAGAGCAATGAATGTCCATGTAATCAAAGTATTTTTCACATTCGAAGTTAGTTTTAAACAATCTGTATTTTTGATATATATCTTTATTCATAACAGACTCACTCCATTCCTGCACGTTTATGTCTTTTCATTCTCTGCTCAACCAGTGAAACAAATGTTATTTCACAGTCCACCCCTCTGTTCAAAGGAGACCCCCCCGTACTACTGCGAAATCATATCGATACGAGTTCGGTCAGTTCTTATGCGTTAGCAGGATGACGTGGTGCATGTACATCTGCAGCTGTCCTGTCCCAGAAGGAGGTCCCTTTCTGGACCGAAATATTGGAACATCTAATGTCAGCCCCTATTAGTTATGGTCGTCAATTTTAGCCCCTATTAGTTATGGTCGTCACCACAATGCCAGCCCCTATTAGTTATGGTCATCAATGTCAGCCCCTATTAGTTATGGTCGTCACCACAATGTCAGCCCCTATTAGTTATGGTCGTCACCACAATGTCAGCCCCTATTAGTTATGGGTCGTCACCACAATGCCAGCCCCTATTAGTTATGGTCGTCACCACAATGCCAGCCCCTATTAGTTATGGTCGTCACCACAATGCTAGCCCCTGTTTGTTATTGTCGTTACTACAGTGTGTTGTTACCAAATATCAGTCCCCATAATTCATCGTCATCACCACTATGATGTATACTTCCTAAGCGGTTTGAGTACCTGTTTCCTTGTTGGTGTATTTCAAACGATCGCGCCGTAAACTGAAGAGTGTACACTTTTACAGGATACGAGACCAGACCACGCTCCCACAGCAAGACAAAATCATTTCAGATGTTGTTAATCTTTAACCCTGAAAGCAAACAAATTATCTCCGGGAAGTTTGGGTGCATGTGGGGGAAGTGGGGGGGGGGGGCGGGCGGTGTGACGTGCGGCTCATTGGTAACACAACCTGTGATAACAAAGCCAGGGACTTTTCTCTTCCACGCCTGATGCAGCTGCTATTCAGCCGTGATGGGGCGCCAGACACGATTCCGTCTTGAACAGACATTGGACGTTTGAGTCGTTCCACTCTCGTCTGAGTCTGGAGGATCTTCTGCTTTTCGTTTGTTTGGTTGGCTATTTGTTTGTTTGTTCGTTTGTTTGTTTTCCTGGGTTTTTTTAACTTTTCATGCTTTACTCTCCTTGAAAAAAATGTCAGCCGGCACACCAGATACTGATCTGAAAAATGAGCGTGACAAAGCAATGCAAAGCTCCATTTGGAAGCACAATTATCCTGCTGAAGTATACCGTTTGTCCCCTTTGTGAGGTAATCTTTGCTTTCGTATGTAAACAGTGTGTGAATATGTGTATCAACAAATCTCTCAGAAGATACATGTTCATTTTTTTAGTGCCAGTCTGATATATTTTTTCGATCCCGCTTAGTAAATCAGCGTTGCCCAACATTCTGTGACTACTGCTTGGGTTCATTAATTTGCAGTCGGAAGCTTTTTTGTTGTACCCATTGATTCTTTTCAAGTTTATATACTGAACATGAATCATTCTCTATACGAATCCCTTTGCTTTAGACACCTTTTTTTTCAAACATTCTATCATTGCTTTGATTTCTTCTTTGCTCAATTTGCGATTGTAATGGGGGATAACAGTTCCGTTTGCAGATCTTGACTTCCGTTTTCGACTTACGTAAAACAAACCAAATTGTGCATTTGTCAGTGTGCGTTTATTGTTGCTTTTAATTGTAGTTTA
>JADBJO010006907.1:0-5000 GCA_016801955.1 Conus betulinus
GGTTCCGAGAGCAGTGTGCGGACTTGTGACAGTAGAGGATTGAGAGACCCCAAACCACGTCTTCCCTAACCTCGAATATCTATCTGCCAGTCTCTCTGTCAGTCATCTGTCTGTCTGCCGGCCTGCCAGTCTGTCTGTCTCCGTGGATGTCCCTCTCCCCTTCGTCTACTGTCCTGTCTGTCTGTCCTCTCCCACTCTCTCTCTCTCTCTCTCTCCAAGTCGCCTCTCCTCTCTAACTCTCTCTCTCCTCTCATCTCTTTTCCCCTCCCTCAACCCCCTTTCTCTCTTCGCGCCCTCTCCTTTGCTCCACCAAACCTTCCTCTCTCCCCCCCTCTCCTCTCTCATTCTTCTCCCTCTTCCTCCCTCCTCATTCTCTCCTCTTTCCCCTTGTCTCGCTTTTCTTTCTCGCAGCCTGTACTCTCCAAACCTGAACTACATTAGGTTTTGTGGCCCTTTCCTTCGTTCGGATTTCCTTTCAAACTATCCAGACCATGGTTACCCCCACATGATCCAGTTTGAACTGTGTGTTCTGGGCCTGACCATGCTGAAGATCAATAGGTTGCAGCTGTCTTGGATGAATGTTGGAGTCTATTTGAGCATTTCTTCTCGCTGTTTGTGGCCGTCTGCGTGTGTTTAGCTCGGGGTGTAATGAACAGCTTGGAACACACACACCCACACACACACACACCACACACCACACACACCACACAAACACACCGCGCGCCGCCGCGCAGCGCGCGCGCGCACACACACACACGCGAACGCACCCTCTCTCTCTCTCTCTCTCTCGCTCTCTTCTCGTCTCACACACAATAATTTCATGTACACACCCAATATTCACACCACACACACACACACACACACCACACACACACACCACACACACCACAACCACACACACACACACTATCTCCATCTCTCTCTCTCACACACACAATAATCACACACACATACACACACACATTACACACATACTCTCTCTCTCCTCTCTCTCACACAATCAATTCACACACACACAACACACACCACACACACCCCACACACACACACACACACACACAACACAATACACACTCACACACACACACACGCGCGCGCGCGCGCGCGCACAGAATAATTCTACCCCGACCCCCGCCTTTCCCTCCCTGTCTCTAAGATAAGAAAGAAAAAAGGCAGACAGAAAGAAAGCTGCTATAAAAGAAAAGAAAAAACAGAAGAAAAAGATAAGATAAGTAACATAAGTAAAATGATAAAAAAAAAGATTTAGAACTGGGAAAAAAAGAAGAACGAGACTAGGCAATAAAACGAACTACAGTCATAACATAGAACACCAACGCACAGATGAAGAAAGACAGGAATGAATAAGAAGAAGGAACGACAGGAATGATGACTGGAAAAATTAGACAAGAGACAGAATGAAAGATGAATAAAAGCACGCGAAACATGGGAAGGAACAATATAAAAGTTAAAGAGAACGAACGACGATCAATCTTCTCTGGTTGTAAAAAAAAAATGAACATCGTCAAAGTGGACATTTTTTGGGGGTGTGTGGAGGGAGGTGGGTGGGTGTGGGTAGGAGGGGGTAGAATGGAAGGATTGGTGGTTGGTGTAGATAGGGTTTAGAGGAGATGCCTGACCATTCAGCATCTGTGGGAAAGAAAGAAAACAAACGACTGATGGAAATAAAAGCATGTCTGACTGGGGTGATCCATAAGAGAAAATAAGTAGTATAAGAATCGGGGAGGTGGGGAGGGGGTGGGGGGGGGTGGGGGTGGGGGGGGGGTGGGGGGGGGGGGGGGGGGGGGGGGGGGGGGGGGGGGGGGGGGAGGGGGGGGGGGGGGGGGGGGTGGGGGGGGGGGGGGGGGGGGGGGGGGGGGGGGGGGGGGGGGGGGGGGGGGGGGGGGGGGGGGGGGGGGGTGGGGGGGGGGGGGGGGGGGGGTGGGGGGGGGGGGGGGGGGGGTGGGGGGGGGGGGGGGGGGTGGGGGGGGGGGGGGGGGGGGGGGGGGGGGGGGGGGGGGGGGGGGGGGGGGGGGGGGGGGGGGGGGGGTGGGGGGGGGGGGGGGGGGGGGGGGGGGGGGGGGGGGGGGTGGGGGGGGGGGGGGGGGGGGGAGCGAGGAGTCTGGTCGTGGGGGAATGGAGGGTTCAAAAACTAAACTGTACAGAGATGATAGATAGAGAGAGAGGAGAGATAGAGGGGGGGGGGGGGGGGAAAAGAAAAAGGAGAGAGAGAGAGGGATAAGACAAGGTGATGAGAGAGCGAAACTGACGATACGTCGCAAACACAGATATCGCCTTTTTTTTTTTTTTTCTTCCCTTCTTATCTCAGGTAGACAGAGAGGGAAAGGTGGGGCATGGGTTCGTGTAGACAGAATGCTTCTCTGGCGAAATGTGTGTGTTATGTGTGTGTGTGTGTGTGTGTGTGTGTTGTGTGTGTGTGTGTGATGTGTGTGTGTCTGCGTGTGTGTGTTCTGCGTGCATGCGTAAAAAAGTGCGGTGCGTGCTTGTTTGTGTATGTTGTGTGGGTGTAGGTTGTTTGTGTTTATATGTGTGTGTTGGTGTGGTGTGGTGTGTGTGTGTGCATGAAATTATTTTGTGTGTTGTGTGTGTTTGGGGTGTGGTGTTTTGTGTGTGGTGTTTGTGTGTGTTTTGTGGTGTGTGTGTGTGTTTGGTGTGTCCATGTTTGAACCGAGAGGGAGCTCTTATCTATCTCTAGCTAGTCCGTCATCGCTTCGCCTCTTCCTTTCCAGCAAACAAGACAGAAAAACGGACGGAAACGGGACAGACAGCAGCCAGACCGAACAGACAGACAGTTAGACAGATAGACAACAGGACCTCCATACTTAAAGACGTCAATATAAATACCGAAAAAAATCGGACAGCCTCAGTGAATTCAATCAACAAACGAAAAGGGGGGTAGTGGATTGGACAGATTTGGCGTAGGCTGTGAGGAATCATTCAATGAGACTGGTTGTGCGAATCAAATGTTTCCATGCCAAAATGCCAAACTTTTATGAGGGCCTCTAAGTACCTGATCATAACACAAGATACGAGGTTTGTTGCATATGTTTTCCCCAATTCCGGGCCGCACGATAGATAAATCTTCCAACCATTTAAAAAAAAACAAACAAAACTGCCTGAAGACCATCTATCCTCTACGCGCCGGCCGGCCGGGGGTTCGGGGTTCAAGGGTTATTTTTTCCACAATCGGAGGTTAACATTAGTTGGTGACTCCATTTCCCATAAATGGGGTCCATCGAATGAGACTATAAACCGTGTGGTTTTCCGTGTGTTTCTGACCCTTCCATTCCCCCATAGACAGTGCAGGGACCAGGGGGAAAGAGGGATGGGGGTCCTTCAGAAGAACTATAAAACCGGGTTCCCGTTGTGAACGCACGCATAACCATCTTGCACACACCCAACTAATCCCATCAAAACCGAACTTTCGAAGAGAAGGCCGTTTGGCGCGTTGGTATGATGACGCGTTAACACATAGCATGAATGCACCTTCCCCAAGGTGGAGTAAATGGCTGCCGCTTCATGGTGTTAAAAATCGGTTCATGGGACACCAAAACCTTTGTTTGGTAGGATGGATTAATTGACCTCCAGGATCGTGATTGGGGGGGGGAAGTATTATGCTGATCGCATACAACATGGGAGTGTCCCGCAGAGTAGCAGCCTTTCGTACGCAGAAGAAGAGGTTGAAAGTCCGTATAGACTTTATGAGCATGCCCACATTCAATTTCTGAATCCTCACAGACCCCAGGGCTGCTGGGTCGGCAGGCGCGGGGGGGGGGGGGGACGCACAAGAATTGACCCAGCAAGCAGTGTCAGTGTCTTCTCTTTTGGAAGGATTGCCGAAACCTTGAACTTAAATGATGAGGATCCTTTGGGGGTCATAAAGTCCTTCTAACTTATTTGCTGGGACTGTAGGAGAAGGTTGCTTTGGAGGTGGTGGTTTGAGTACCATGGATGGGAATGTACACGTGTAAGAACCACCTAAAACCCGTCTAATGACATGGCAAAAATCAACGATAAAGACAAAAAAAAAAAGAGAAAATAATGTTACATTTTTTTTCCGCATTCTGTTCTGTTCACAACTGCTCCTTTTGCACCTTTGGGGGGGGGCCAGCAACCAGAGTACATCGGTATCGACCTCGCATCTCTAAATGATAATTATGTTGCCGTCGGACAAGATTTCATTGTCAGTGAAATTTTTTTTAAAAAAAAAAAATTTATATAATATTCGATGATTACCTTATTGATTGTTTTATGGGGTTGAGGGGGGTACACAGGCAGCATCTTTGGCACTCTCCAAGACTAAGCACTTTATTGTGATTCGTCATCTCCAATGAAAATCACAGCGCAATTTGATCAAATTTCATTTGAGAGTTAGGTTGTTGTAAGTGTTTGTGTGTGTTTGGTGTGTGTGTGTGTGTGTGTGCTTGTGTGTCCGTGTGTTTGTGTGTTGTGTTGTGTGTGGTGTGTGTGTGTGTGTGGTGTGTGTTGTGTGTGTTTTTGTGTGTTGTTTGTAGGTTGGGGGGGTGTGTGTGGGGTGTGTGGTTTTGTCGGGTGAGAGAGAGAAAATACAATATTTTAAGATTATTGAAGACATTCCATATTTTTGAGTAACTACTGAAACACAAAATACTAGTAATCTAGAGGTATCATGGATACTTTTTCCATCTGATTGCACTTCGTGTTGAATGTGTTTAAGAGAAGATAGAGAAGGTAGATAAACAACCGACTGACAGACACAGACATAGACAGACCAATAGAAACCGGTTACTCTTGACGTAATTAGGATGGAAGCATGTTCTACATTCTTTTTTTTTTTTTTTTTTTTAATCCACCTCTCATCTCCCAGGCTCGCTCGTCCTTAACCATCTGCGCTTCGGTCCCCTCCACACTTACCCCGGGGTCCCTTCCGAGTGTCATCCCCCTATCCCTACTACCAACCACTCTCTGCCATCCTTTTTCCTCCTTCTGCACACGCATAAGAT
>JADBJO010006907.1:15000-27500 GCA_016801955.1 Conus betulinus
CACACACACACACACACACACACACACACACACACACACACACACACACACACACACACACACACACGTGCTGAGGTCCATGCACAAAATGCACACAAATATACACATACATATACACCCAAACAAACATACACACATGCACATACACATCATGCAGAGAAAGGGGGGAGGCTGGGAGGAAGGAAGAGACTGAAGTAGAGAGAGAGAGAGAGAGAGAGAGAGAGAGAGAGAGAGAGAGAGAGAGAGAGAGAGAGAACAGAAGCAGATGGAGGAGTAACTGAAACATAGACAAACCAAAAAGGATGAGACTAAAGGAAAAGACAGACAGGCAGTAAGCGACAAAGAAAAGAGACAGCATAGAAAGAGTTTCTGACGGAGTACTGCAAGCACTATTAGTCGCCTCTGAGACTAGTCAGGAGTGAAATAGCGATGGACACCATGTCACTTCGAGTGGTCTGTCAACGGAAAGGACTCTCTCTACTGTTCGCTGTGTTTGCCCGCCCGACGTGAGTCCAAGTTCTGGAATGGAGTGCAGCTGCTATCTACCATCTTCCACACAGGATCCTGCCTCCCATCCCCCCTCCCCTCCATCCCCACCTCACGAACTCAAGTCCCTCTCTCCCCTTTCTCTCCCATTCTGTCCCCACCCCCCATTATCTCCTTCCTGACCGTTAGAGTTGTGCAAAATTCTGATGCTTCTCTCTAGCCAATAGAGGACACACTATTTTTCATGTTTTGGGGGAAAGGGAAGGTGGGAGGAGGGGGGGGGGGGGAGAAGGATGGCTAAACTTTGTTAGAAAAGATGTTCTTTTATTTCTAGCCCGAGGCTGGATGAGAAACGAAACAGTTGTTGTAACGTTTCTTTGCTTTTCATATATGTCTCTTTTGCTAGCAAAAAATTAATACCTATGTTGGACAACACAAATTTGGCAAGGTCTGTAATCTTCTTTGTGATTAGTAGAAAAAAAGCTGTCACATGATAATTGCAAATTGTTAGCTAACAACAGCTGTTACACTGTTCGTCAATTAACACCTTGATGAATACGTTTTCTATTTGCAGTCTTGTTACACAATTAAATGAATGAGTAAATGAATGAATGAGTGAATGAAAAAAAAAGTTTTTGTGTGCTGGATATTTAACAACTTTGCAGCTATTTTCAGTCTGCCTTCAGAATTAATAAATCTCTCTATAAGTAAACTACGAAGTTACATGTGCTCAAGCACACGCGTGCGTGTGTGTGTGTGTGTGTGTGTGTGTGTGTGTGTGTGTGTGTGTGTGTGTGTGTGTGTGTGTGTGTGTTCATGTAAGAGTATGTGTGCATGTGTGCCCAGGCACACGTGTGCGTGTATCTGTGTGTGTGTGTGTGTGTGTGTGTGTGTGTGTGTGTGTGTGTGTGTGTGTGTGTGTGTGAGTGTGTGTGTGTGTGTGTGTGTGTGTGTGTGTGTGTGTGTGTGTGTGTGTGTGCGCGCGCGTGCGGGCGTGTGTGCGTGCGTGTGTGCTGTCGTTCGTGCGAGCGTGTGTGTGTGTGTGTGTGTGTGTGCGTGTGCGTGCGTGTGTGTGTGTGTGTGTGTGTGTGTGTGTGTGTGTGTGTGTGTGTGTGTGTGTGTGTGTGTATCCGTGCGTGCATGTGTGTTCCTTGAGAGTGTGGTTGTAAGTATTCATATGTGTGTGTGTGTGTGTGTGTGTGTGTGTGTGTGTGTGTGTGTGTGTGTGTGTGTGTGTGCGTGTTCGCGATCACATGCATGAGCGTATTATCTACTTTTCATAACAGCAAGGGCAGCAAGAAGTCTCTGGGAAGTAACCAAACAAGATTACCCATCCCAACATTCTTACATGTGCATGTATGCTGGTGCCTTTGTCTGGCCGCCCTTTGTACAGCTGCCAAAAAAGAAATGAAAGTGTTCAAAGTCTCCTATTTTGCTGAGTGAGTGAGGAGAGAGAGAGAGAGAGAGAGAGAGAGAGAGAGAGAGAGAGAGAGAGAGAGAGAGAGAGAGAGAGAGAAGCCGATGGGTTACGTCGAATCTGAGTGTCTTGCTGTCTGCATCTGAAGCTAGACACTGAGGAAAGTCAGGGGAGTTTAGGGCCTTGGAATGGAAGCTTTTAAAAGTTGGATCCTCGCTTTGACCTTGCCCGGCGGACACGTCGCTACAGCTGCTGGCGGCTCGCTGCAGACATCGATTTCGTGTCTGGCATAGGATTCAATTGGCTGAGCTTGCCAACACTCAGAACCTCCTGTCGCTGGTGCAGTTTGGCCAGGTAGCGCGTCTGTCGTCATCTCTCTCTCTCTCTCTCTCTCTCTCTCTCTCTCTCTCTCTCTCTCCCTCCTCTGTCTGTCTGTCTCCTCCCTCCGGCCTCTCTCTCTCTTTTATCTCTCTTTCTGTCCGTCCTCACCAGACTCTCTCCTAGTGACAATTGAGAATTACGGTTTAGAAAAAGTCTTTTTGGTTGTTTCAAATCCACGCACACATTAGACTAAGCTTTCTTAAAACAGCAATTTATGATGTTTATAACTTTATGTACCTTTTTTTACAGAAAGGAGTACACTTACCAACCAACCAACCATCCCATCAACCAACCACAACCAGCCAATCAACCAACCAGCCAACCAACCAACCAACCAACCAACTAACCAACCAAACCACGCACCCACCCACCCACCAACCAACCAACCAACACAAACCAAAGGAAAACCGGCAATGTTTGCTTTGTAAATATGTTCGCTAAACAGCAGTCTTCGCATGAAACTATTTTATCAACCAAGCCACCGGCCTATGACATCTGACTGAGAATGATCTGTGGGCAGCAAATTCATGATGCAAGAAGCCAGCATATTTGAAACGAACACACATGCAATGACCATCAGCGCAAACTTCATATCTGGCACAACATCTAAGAACACGGGCTCGTGGGAAAACAGAGACATCTTTGAGGTCGACTGTCTTCGTAGCCTTATACCTCACTCTGTGACCATGTCCATCCAGATCCACATCCAAATTCTTGTATCCCTTGACTTAGCTAACAATCGCTGGCTTGTCAAAACCGGGCTACCTAACGGAATTCTCAGCAATATATTTGTGGTAGCTGACAGTTTCTTGATAACTTAGTTTGCAATGAATGATGAATAATTCCTCTGTGTGAAGAAGGGTATTTCGCTCACTGGATGGGGGATTGTAGTTTGGATCTGCGCGAAGACTTACAATTATGTATATAGAAATATATCAGTGTGAAAGCTTGCTTAAGTGCGATCCATGCATGATTTCTTAGAAACGTGCAAAAACAAACAAACAAACATAAAAAACCCTCCGAAGCCTGTCTGCCAATTTTAGGAAAGTGAAAAAAGAAATTCTTGTTATCTGGCTTTTGAACCAGGTTCCCAGAATACATTCAACCTCTCCATCCCCTTTCTTTAAATTCGAGTTACCTGGTTTTACATAATTTGGCAGACAGACAAAAAAAACAACAACAAAAAAACATGCAAACAAACAAAAACAAACAAACAAACAAACAAACATAGCAGCAGATATGGGAGAAAACAGAGCCCTGTGCGTAGAATTTCCTTGTCAAACCATCCTCAAATTGTTCACATCTATTTTCTTTCTATCAAATCGTGAAAGCAACGAAGTTTTGTGAACATGACCTGAAGACTTTGATGCCTTTCATTGCATAACACACATTTTTTTTTTACCTATTGTCATGTCTAACATGACCCAAAAAGGTTTCAAATATTATTTCTTAAAAGTTTAATATTGATATTCAAGCCTTGTATTTCTGTAAAAAACTGAAACATGTAGGACTGTTAGATTCTGCCAGTGCGTAAATGAAGCAAAATACGAGGAAAAAAAATGAAGCTGACATTTCGAACTGCTATAAAAACATACCCTATCATTTGAGTCACTGACATTCTCATTGATGACATTGTAAAACGTAGCTGCACGCCATTTTCTTACCCCAAGTTACCAAACTGAAATGTCAAAGTTAACCCTGTATGTGATTACTTCGGGGCATCCTCCTCGTTTCAATTCTTCCGCACATTGGTGTGGTCACGTCTCTTGTGCGCATCTTTCTAGATGCTGATGCAGTTGCAGGCGTAAGGGGCACAGTTATGATAAAATCAGTTGTGGCAGAACTGCTGTATTTCTATTTTTTGTGTAACTAAGAAAGAAGTACATTGCCATTCGGTCGATTTTGAATGGGCCCAGAATAACAACATCAAGCGACTTAACACTCTTCTTTTGTATACAAATATCAACAATTAAAAAAAATAAGTGTTAACCAAGGTGGCCAGATGACCAGCACGAAAATGGGATGTGAAAGAAGTTCATTATATTTAGGTTTAATGTCCTCACTAATCTTAAATGATACGACAGACAGAATTATAGAGGTTGGAAAAGAGGAATTTACGTAGGCTTAATGTTCACACTAACCTTAGATGGTATAACAGACAGAGAATTATAGGAGACTAGGAAGGGGGGGGGGGGGGGGGGGTGGCTATCTGACTCGACACCACACCCTCAGAATGACTGTATATTGAAATGAGGCAGCAAACATGGCTTTTTTTTGCGTTTGCCATCAGCGAGACTTGAACTCGCAAACCCCTGACAGCGAACTGGGTTGCCCTCCCACTGAACTAACCAGTCACCCCAAATAACATAGAATCTTGACCCTTACTCCACAAATTCTGTCCCCCCACCCCACCCCCACCCCCTCAGGCCTTGGAGGCAGGCTTCGGATTGGTCAGTTGAACGACAGGACACAGGAGAGGCGAGGGTTGCCTTTTAGCAGACGGGCTGCTCTGGCATCGTCCTTCAGAAAATGAAGGAGGAACATCACCTTCCCAGACCTGGCCTGCCAGCGAGTTGCCAAAGAGTATCATCAGGACAGGAAATTGGTTGTTAAAGATAAAAGGGTTGGGAGAAGGGTTGGGGGTTCGGGTGGAAGGAAGAGTGGGGGTGGAGAGAGGAGGTGGAGGAGTGGCCTTCTTGGAGCCAAGCCATCACCAGTCCGTGTGTTTCAATGATCTGTGTTCCTTCCTTTGTTTCTAGTGATGAAATGAAAAAAATACAATAAATACAACAAGACAGATAGAATAGAGCAGATGCATGAATTAGTGACTGACCTACCAATGACCAACCGATTAAATAGTAAAAAAAAAAAAAAACCGATTGGCTGAATTAAAAGACACAAACAAATGAACGGATGGTTGAATGAATGAAGAGACCAGTAAATGAATGACTGACTGAAAGAAAGAATGAATGAATGAATGTTCATAAATCAATGAAAATAAACGAATTTATTAATGAACCAACAAATTGATGGACACGAACGATCAAACGAATGAATAAAAGACGAAAGGGGGAAGGGATGGATGGGTAAGTAAAACAAATGAAAACGCATGAATGAATTAATCAATCAAATCAGCTATCAGAAAGGAAAGTTGGTTAGAAGAGGGAAAAGGGGGTGGATAGGAGACATTACACCTTCCCTACGATTTGCATTGTAATTTTCTTCATAAAAGGGGTCATTTTCATTGTAAAAAAACTTTCTTTTCCAGGGAGAAGTTCCTCCGAAGTTTGCAGATCTCCGAAGTTTTACAATGGAGTCTCTGAGAGAGACTGGAGCAATACTGAGGGGATGGAAAGGCGGAGAGGAGGCACAAAGGGAGGTGAGGGGGGGGGGGGGGCGCGAGGAAGAGGGTGGGCGAGAGAGGCGGGGTTGGAAGTCGAGAGGAGGGGTGTGGATGTTGAACAAACACGTGAGTAAGTTCAGTTGGACGACAGCGTCTGGTTTAATTGGAGCGAACAACGTTGTTTGATATGAAGCCTTCCCTCATCGACTTGTGTGTGTGTGTGTGTGTGTGTGTGTGTGTGTGTGTGTGTGTGTGTGTGCGTGCGTGCGTGCGTGCGTGCGTGCGTGCGTGCGTGCGTGCGTGTGTGTGTGTGTGTGTGTGTGTGTGAGTGACCTTCCAGCTTGTGTGTGTGTGTGTGTGTGTGTGTGTGTGTGTGTGTGTGTGTGTGTGTGTGTGTGTGTGTGTGTGTGTGTGTGTGTGTGTGTGTGTGTGTGTGTGTGTGTGTGTGTGTGTGTGTGAGAGAGAGAGAGAGAGAGAGAGAGAGAGAGAGAGACAAGAGAGAGAGAGAGAGAGAGAGAGAGAGACAGAGGAGAGAGAGAGAGAGAGAGAGAGAGAGAGAGAGAGAGAGAGAGAGAGAGAGAGAAGAGAGTGTGTGTATTGTGGTTACACATTTCTGTATGGTAAATGCAGGCGCTAGTAAATGTGTTCATAAAATGATTAATGCCGATGCAACTGCGTAGACTGTAGCTCTGTACATATATCTTCTGCATTACCGTGTGTTCATTTGAGTCCTAACCCTCCTCGTCCGCCCGCCCCCCTCACACCCCGTCAACCCCCCCCCCCCAAAAAAAAAAAACAAACAAACAAAACAACAAGAAAAAACCCCCCCCCCCCCAAAAAAAAAAAAAAAAAAAAAAAAACCAACCAAACAACAAGAAGAAGAAAACCCAGCATCAATGTCAATCAGTTATCAACCTGAACTCGAACATCGAAACACGTTTTTTTCCCATTCATAGCAGCAGCTGACTTACCACGTGCTCAGCAAGAAAAGTTTCCAGAGGAAGGAAACAAGTACTAAAAATCCCGCAGGAAGACTGCAGACCGGAGGCAATGTCTATGAGTCCCATCACCATCAGATTCCACTGACAGGCCAGGCTCTGATACATGGATTGGCACCACAACTGAATAGCTTGGTTCTTGAGCTCCGCAACCAACCGTCAAACTCGGTTCAGTAAAGGTTTTGTTGTTGATTAGTCATGTGGCTGACCGAGAAAAAAACAAACAATGAAACCAAAGATGCTGGTGAAACCGTATAATCTGTCTGGCCAATGCAATGAACATTAATTACACGATGAGGCTGCCGTCCAGGAACAGGAGAAGGAGGGATGCGAAGGTTCCGCTGACATCAGCTACGTTCAGGAGAGCCGTAATGGGACTGGCGTGTGGTGGGGGCCTTTTCTCCAAACACCGACGTGTTGCAAGTGAAGTAAGTAATGTGCCTGTACTTAACTGTAATATGCTTGGGGAGGTAGGGGGGGTGGGCGGGTGGGGGTATCTTGCCATGCCGTTCGTGGATGCTCGATGTGACTGTGAGAAGACGGCTGTGCACCCCCTGATGTAGAACTGATATCGCTGTCTCTGAGACCAAGATACCTGCCGCGGGAATTCGGACAGTTGTTTTGAACAGTTGTTTATGCTCACCCTGCTGCCAATGTGTCATGTGCCGCTGCCCATGTTGTTGATACTGTGCAATTTCTTCAGTCTATCTCTCCTGATGCACCCAATTTTATTCTTGGTGATTTTAATAACTGTAAACAGAAGATTGACTCATCCCTTCCATCTTTTAAACAATATATTACCTGTTTTACTCGTAAAAACAAAATGCCCGATCTGTGTTATGGCAACATCAATCACGCTTACAAATCTGAACCCCTACCCACTATCGGAAAATCTGATCATGATGTAGTCCACCTCATACCCGCATATAGACCTAAAATTCAGACAGAACCCATCATAAAGAAGAAGGTTAAGGTATGGGAGCCTGACAGTATTTTGGAATTACAAGATGTTTTGACTGTACTGACTGGGACCTTTTCTTTGAATCCTCTGTCAATATCCATGAAGCAACAGATGTCATATCAGAATATATCATGTTTTGTCAAGATTTAATCATTCCATCAAAACAATCAAAATTTTCCCCAACAATAAACCATGGGTAACGACGAAGCCACTGAAAAACCGTGTTAAATGAAAAGAAAATTGCCTTTCAAACAGAAAAAACAAAATGGAACGTAAGAAAGTCCAAATAAAACTGAGAAAGGAAATACGCTCAGCCCAAACAAAGTACAAAGAGAAGGTTGAATTGCAGTTTCAGTGCGGTAATATGCGGAACGCATGGCAAGGTCTAAAGAAATTAACTGGTCAAACCAAATCCCATCATCACTGTACTGTGCCTTACCAAAAGAACAGCAACAACAATTCGCTAATGAACTCAACAAATTTACTGTCGTTTTGATGCCCATGATTTCACCGATGCATTGGGAGTGATAAAAGAGAAATCAAATCAAAGATGAGATGAGATCATTATAGAAGATACACAACAATACTTTCAATGTTTAAAAGACTAAATATCCCAAAGGCGCTGGGACCAGACAATATTAGCAGTGTATTACTCAAGAACTGTGGATCTCAACTCTGTCATGTCTTCACTAGACTATTCAATTGGTCTATTTAAAACTTCAACTGTCCCTTCTCTCTGGAAAGCCTCAGTGATCTGTCCTATACCAAAAAAGTCTAAAACCATCTTCCCTCAATGACTACCGCCCAGTCGCTCTAACATCCATTGTGATGAAGTGTTTCGAAAGAGCAATACTCAGTCACCTCCTCACTGACACAGTCAGTCATCAAGATCCTTATCAGTTTGCATACAAACGCAACAGATGCACAGACGATGCCACTCTCACACTTTTACACAACGCTTTACACTCACCTGGAGAAAACAGATTCTTTTGTTCGTATTCTTTTTATTGATTTTTCATCAGCTTTTAACACCATCCAGCCTCATCTCTTAGCGCACAAACTTTTTATCCTTAAATGTCAGACCCAGGCTTATCCTGTGGATCACAGATTTCCTCATCTCCAGATCCCAGTCAGTGCGCTATCAATCTGTCATGTCATCTGTCCTCTTTTGCTCCACAGGTTCCCCTCAAGGTACCGTTCTTTCTCCTGTCCTTTTTACTCTGTACACCAACGACTGCATTGGTACAGAAGAAACACCAGTCATTAAATATTCAGATGATACAGCCCTTGTAGACCTTTCCAATTCTGATGTGTAACATATTTTGATGAAGTTGAGCGTTTCAGCACCTGGTGTAAAGAAAATATCTTGAGCTTAACGTCAAAAAAACAAAGGAGATGATCATAGATTTTAGGAAAGCGGAAAATTATGTGCCTGATCTTTACATTGATGGAGAAAAAGTGGAACGGGTAGAGGAATACAAATATCTGGGCACAACTTTAGACAATAAGCTCACTTTTCAATACACACACCCAGGTCCACATACAAAAAATGCCAAATTAGAATGCACTTCCTACGCAAATTGAGGAATCTGCATGTCCAGCCAAAAATTCTTAAAAATTTTACAGGAGTTTTATTGAGTCTGTCTTGACTTTTTCATGCATTTGCTGGTATGGAAATCTTAATTGAAAAACAGCAAACTCTGGATAGCGTTGTGAACATCTGCGGCAAGATTGTTGGTGAGAGACAGGAGAGTATGAGTGAGTTGTATGAAAAGGCGTGCGGTCAACAAGGCTCGTGCGATTGTAGTGACAGTGGGCATACGCTTGCGCGACAGTTTGTGCTCCTTCCATCAGGCAGACGATTTTGTGTTCCCAGAGCTAAGCTGATGCGCACAAAAAAGAGCTTTGTGTTCAAATCCATTGCGTTTTTTAAACAAAACACAGCGTGTAAGAAGAGGCGATAGATCACCTGTGACACAAGCATGTGCGCGGGTGTGTATGTCCATGAGCAAGCGGGAAAGTATAGATGCTGGAGTGGTGGGTGTGTTTCTGTTTTATGTGTGCATGTCCTGGAACAGTGAGGAATAGAAATGTCTGGAATATGTCTCATCTTAATGATTTTTAATGATAAATCACCCTCTCTCTCTCTCTCTCTCTCTCTCTCTCTCTCTCTCTCTCTCTCTCGCATACGTGCACACATTTATGTATATATAATCAAGAGTGGCTGAGTGTGTACTTTATTTGCACTACCAAAAGGAGAAAGATTGAAATTCCCATTTTGGTGTTACACGCATGTTTATTGTTTGTAAGTAATTTTAATTTCCAGTGTCACGTTTGTAACTATAAATATGTATGTCTTAACTTTTAGGGCAGCGGTCACAAATGTAATTTTCTCTTGTAACGAGAGATAAAGTTTTCTGAATCTGAATCTGAATCAGATTCATAATGCGCCTGTACCTAACTTTAAAGGTCTACTTTAGAGGTTTTCGATAACTGGTTAGCTTATGCAGAATTATGAAATGTTTGATGGATTGGTAAAATAAACACCCGATTCGCTCCAGATCACACGAAATCGATTCGCGAAGGTGGGCATTTTCATCTGTAATCAAGAAAACGGGAGGCAATCAACTAAATCTTGGCATGAATTAACTGCTCTTGGATATGACGTCACATGAGTGTCGGCGATGGCGACAGAAAGCGATTCTGATGGTTCTTGCACATCTCGCTCGGAATTTAATTTATCATGTAAAAGCAGTGGCAATGATTGCGGCAGCCAATGTGACTCTGGGGATGTTTCTGCAAGGCCTTTACCTTATCAGTTTGAACGCTAAGTTCTTTTTACCACGTCAGTTCCAGCTGGACAACGGAAACGAGCTATTCACTTCCAGCTGGACGCCCGAATACAGCATACCGAAGGCGTACGGACTTTACCGAAGTCTCAAGGGAGGCTACCGACTGACTTCTTGATGCGATCACGCGTGGACGGCGAGCGGAGATTCTCCTTCCTCAAGTTTGCACAAGTTTCACAATAACTAATTCTTCTGCATCATCGATGAAGTATTCTGTGATAAAAGAGAGTACTACTCCTTAAGTCTGAGGGATGTTTGCTGCAATATTTGAACTCAAAAGGTCTGAATATAAAATTCGCTACTCACTTTGTTGGTCCACAATAAAATTGGATAAACACTCACCCTTAGATAGAATGTATCACCTTTTATTTTGTTAGCTGTGGCTATTCTTCACCTTCTTTTCCATCCTTAACGCGTTCATTCAGTTTAACAAGTGTGATCTATCCATAGATCAGAACAGAATAAACGTGCGTCTATCGTACTCATCTGTACGAGCTCACCACTCTGCCTTCAAAAGTATACGCGCACAATGCAGACGAAGTTTTTGATCAGGATCGGTCGACTTCGTGTCTAATCGAACGGGCTCGGCAATTGTCGGAATAGCTTGTTCCCATGGTTCAGCCGGTACTGACGTGGTAAAAAGAACTTAGCGGCCCGGCTTGTTTACACGAACCGAATCCACTTCTTTCGAGTATCTGGATCAGGTGGAGATGTGTGCAAAGAATATCCGTCTCCTGCTGAGCTGCTGTACTCGCCTACAGCACAATATCTGCCTCCCCCTCGTGATTTTGTAGGCTGTGGGGGATCGCAACTCATGTTGATTTCATTTGGCGTTGCCATGTTGTGTAGGTCGCGGCTGTTAGAAAAAAACAAAAACAAAAAAAAATAACAAACCCAAAAACGTTCGCTTTGCACCGTGTTTATTTGTTGATTTGTATTTTTGTTTCTTTTCAGCGACAATATGTTTCACTCGTCTTGTCATGATTTCCCGTACAGCTGCAAGCACTCTCACAAAACATGACACATTTTGGAAAAACAGTATTATCAATACTTGACCAGTAGGTCTAAGTTCAAAACAATGTTTTTAATTTGCAAGTCCCCCCCCCCCCCCCATCTCCCTTGCCCTTCTCAGGAAGACAGTCAACACACTCCAGACTACAAATGTTGTAACCGGAAGTGAACTATCCAAACACTTGTCAAAACAGCTCTGTCGGCAAGTTCACAAAGACCCAGTGAAGCGTGCCTGCCACAGATGAACTACCCCTCTTTTTATGGTGCCTGGGCTGGGCATCGTAAGTTTCCGACCCTTTTTGACTGCAGTGTAGGAAACATCACAGCAAACCTCTCACATGATGGTCGACGTCTGCACCTAGTCAGCTAATGCCGAAGTAGGACGGATAGAAACTGAAAACAGACTGCAAGAGTTAACGAAAGCAAGACAAAATACAAATGCACGCACGCACGTACGCACGCACGCACGCACGCTCGCGCGCACACACACACACACACACACACACACACACACACACACACACACACACACACACACACACACACACACGCACGCGCGGTAACGTCTATTTTAACACACAATGCAGAACAAACCAGTGAATTTTGTAAAATTATGTCTTATTCAGACGTTACAAACGACAGACATATAAAAAATCCCAGTCGTCCCAAAGGCAGACATAATAAAAAAAAGCAATCTGGGGAGTATTGTTGTGTGTGAAGTTTTGATGTTTTTAGGTTTGGCAGATCTTAGAGGATGCTGGATGAATTAAAGCTCAATACAGCAGTAAAAATAAACCTTTCCCTTCGTTATATTCTTTGTAACGATAGATTCAATTCAAATAGGACAAAGCTACAGGCATTTAAAACAGTAACAATAATGATAATAATAATGATGATTTATGTAGCGCTTATTCTCTCAAAATCAGGGCTGTAAACGCTTTACATAACCAACACAATAAAGTTACACGATAAGACATGACAAGTTAATAACAAGACAGGAGCTTACTTTGCACAACAGCCATAACAAGGAACATTATGCAAATATACCACATTA
>JADBJO010006907.1:32500-40000 GCA_016801955.1 Conus betulinus
CCCTGTTGCCATTCTCTGGCTGGCTGGCTCCTAGCTTTAAGATGGACAAATAAACAAGGAAAACTTCCATCCATCCCAGTATGGGACACTTAACCCTGCACGCTTAAGCGGTCCCTTCGACAATGATCAGTGCGTCCCTCTCTAGCTTACTAGCAGTTACTGATTCAGTGCCTTGTCACTGTCTGTAGAGCGATCAACGACGCTGCGAAATGTGAAGACCAAACACCTGTTTTCCATTTATTTCGAACTTATATGTGCTGCCACGCGCGCGCGCGTACGCACGCACGCACACGCACGCACGCACGCACGCAGCAGCCCCCCCCCCCCCCCCCACACACACAATTATAAGCGAAGGTGTAGGAGTGTGTTCACCCATGTATAGAAATACACAAACATTCATACATATGCGCGCGCGCGCGCGCGCACACACACACACACACACACACACACACACACACACACACAGACAGATACACGCCCACACGCTCGCGCACGTACGTATGCGTGAGCGTACAAACTCAAGGATGCACGAACACACACACACACACACACACACACACACACACACACACACACACACACACACACACACACACACACATGCATATCATAATATTCCTTATTGATAAATTATTGAAACGGCCAAACGGGCAGACAGACAAGTAGATAGACAGAGACCCAGGCAGTGTGGAATACCTGCTCAGCTTCTGACTGCTGGCTTGCAGGGTTTCAGAAATAGATTTCCAGGCTGGGCTCAAAGCCTCTGTAAACGAGAGAGAGAGAGAGAGAGAGAGAGAGAGAGAGAGAGAGAGCTTTGATTCACGTATAGATCATGGCCCCTTACGAAGGGGGAAAGAAAAACAAAAATATATACAACTTGTAAAATAACGAAAACTACCACCACCACCACCACCACGACCACCACTACAAACGACAGCACTGTTGATAAGAAAACATAGGAAAGAAAAACCAATTTACGATTGCACAGTGTTGTGAGGTCGCAGTTTCCCTTAACCGTAGAGCTTTGTGCAAAAACAATGGCGAACTCCACACATCGTTGTGTCTTGTAAATGACATCAATAATCAGAATCTATACATTCGAAGACGGGTAGTTAATATGTATCAGATACCAGCGAAAACAGTACCTGGGATTGAATATAATACCAACAACACTGCTTCGAGACTCAGAAATGTACCTGTAGCGACATTCAAGTTCGCCTTTACACACTCCGTTTAAAGTACATAATCCTAAAGCAGTGCACATATCTACTAACTCTTTCCCATAGCTATTTATCACCTTATCTTCAGAACGACGACCAACGCTTAGTGAACGACTTTCATGCTGCGAATCAAAACAACGAATTTTCTACGTAATCTTGAGAAATATCTGATATAATACTCTTACGATCCTCACATAAGATAACATCTGCATCATGTTTTAGCAAGAGGTCCATTAAGCATTCTTGCGGTTGATGTACCCCTTATGAACGTCAAAATGAACATAGAATTGAGATCCTTCGGGGGGGGGGGGGGGGGGGGGGGGGGGCATAGGCACATACATGAAGTTCATCCTTCCTTGTTCCAAACAACTGCTAATCAATCAGAGAAACAAAAACAAAAACAAAAGTTGACATGATTTACATCAATCAGTTTCACATACGGGGAATAACAATTTTTTTTTATTAAACATATGACACCTCCTAAAACACCTGCCTTGTTTTGAAAAATGGATAGCAGGTTTAAGGGAAAGTTTTATAACCAGGAAAACCACAAGTTTCATAGCTCTCAAGAAAATTTTCGAGCAAACACACAAAGTCAAAGAAATAGAAGAAACGAACTCTGGATCTTGGATTTTTGACATTAATCCATTTATAGTCCATGATAAAAAAAAAACCCAAGAAAGGTCTTTTAGTTTTACACATAGGAACAGTTTCAGTTTGACATGCTTTTATATCATTTTCATGACATGATTCTATCTCTGCTCTGTCCAATGCACTAATTACATCTGAATCATTGCAAGACAAAGATTTCCTTTTAGTCCCCTCAGACTGTAAGTTGTATCAATGTTCATGTGCCTCTGAACAATTGAACGTTCAGAGCCGTCATTCTTGTCACAAAGTCCTGACAGCACGAGCGGCACGAATAGGCACGCATGTAACCGGTGTCACCATACTTTTGCTCCCTCTGTCATTCATACTTACATCGTGAGGGAGACTTACAATAGATCTTTGGGGCGGGCCTTTGACCTTTGACCTATCTTGATTTATTCAAGCGGTCTTGATCGTCAAGATGAAATTTCTTTCCGTCAATGATCAGGTGATCGAAGAAAATGAATGATCTCTGTCCCGTGTTCCGTGCATCTCTCAGAGGGGTTGACGATTTCTTCCTCATTTCCCTAATGCCAGATGAAAAATGCTCCCCAGTGTGCATATCTGCGCCCTTCAGCGTCCCTTTCTCTTTCACAATCTTGAGCTTATCTTGATAAAGACAACACTTAACTATGACTGGGGAGTCCGGTTTCCCGTTCAAACGGTGAACCAGGCCAAAATCAACGTCATTTGCTAAATCCAGTGTATCCGGCAACATGTCTTCGATAATTGCTTCAGTTTTCATTTGTTTCATAAGGCCTTCGTTTAATGCCATAGAAAATAAGGTTGGTCTTTTTTGAGCAGCCTTCGAAATCATCAATTTTCTTTTTCCAATGTATCTACCTTACTTAACAATTGGGAATTACATTTCATGAACTCCTGGTTCTTTTAACGCAGAACAGCCACTTCTTCTCTCAACCCAGTCACTTCTCTCTAAAAGGCTCTGTGTGAATATGCCCACAGAGACAAATACATTGCAAATAATGGACCATGGGGCTTTCTTAACCTTTTCAAACTAATAGTGTAAACAAAATGATTATTGTCTATTCTGCACAAAACATTTCTTCTTTATGGCCACCAGTGGCAGATGATAAAGTCTCTTTAAGGTTTGGACGGATTTGGAAGTTTGTTTTCCGTCTGTTCCATTCCTATTGCCAGAGCTCATTGGTGTAAATCAGAACTTTGGCTTTTACATCGTTGTGAGAGGTGAATGAATACTCAGCACAGCTGTTCAATAGTGACATTCTCAACAGAAAGAAACGAGGAAGTAATACAACTCGAAAGGAATTTACATTGTGTCTGTGTGTGAACGTGTGTGCGAGCATGCGTACACGTCTCTCTCTCTCTCTCTCTCTCTCTCTCTCTCTCGGGAGCCGGAATAGTTCAGTTGGTAGAGCGCCTGACTCGCAATCTTGGTGATCCTGGGGTTGCGGGCTCGAACCTCCGCGTGCGTTTCGGTACAGGGGGATTTTTCCCTCGGAGTTAACATTGGTTCTGACTCCATTTCCCATACAGTCCTTCGAATGAGACTATAAACGGAGGTTCCGTGTGTGAACGCACGCATAACATCTTGCACACACGTAAAATCCCATCACCAACATTCGGAAGAGTAGGCCAGTTTGGCCGTTGGTATGGATACACGTTACACATAGCATGCACCCTGAGTGAGAAATGGAAAGAATGAAGGAAGTAAAGAAAATGAATGATCGATATTGAACGATACTGACTGGATGACACGGGAAACGACTGAATGAAGCGCCAGCTGGCAGCTCTTCAGTCGGCACTACCCAGGTAGGCAGCCCGTTGCGTAAACGAGTGTTGATTGTAAAGCGCTTAGAGCTTGGCGTCTAGCCGAGAATAGGCGCTATATAAGTATTCATTATCATCATCATCATCTCTCTCTCTCTCTCTCTCTCTCTCTCTCTCTCTCTCTCTCTCTGCGTGTACGTGCGTGTACGTGCGTGCGTGCGCACTTTGTGTGTGTGTGTGTGTGTGTGTGTGTGTGTGTGTGTGTGTGTGTGTGGTTTAATACGTAACAGGCACAGCCACACTGGTACAGCAGTAATATTACAAATTTGATGATTGGACGTCTCGTCCCCTTTAAAGGTAAATGTTTGTTTTGGAGGGGGAGAAGGTGTGGGGGTGGGGGTGTGGGGTGTGTGGGTGTCAACTTTAACCAGTTCTTACTCAGAGTTCTTAAATGTGCTATAGATTCAAACAGAACGGCTCAACTCTCACAGTCAAAATGTATTCACCTAATAAAGACATTTTTTTAACAGCATCGCTCAAATGTTCTGACTAGCACTGCTCATGTTAATACTTATCTTGGGATCTGCTAACGCATAAGTCAGTTTGATCACACAGCAGCTCATAGCACTTTAAAATGAAACAAATCAAAGTCGGCACTATATACAAACTGCAATATCACGATTTTAAGTTCAGAGCCACGTCATTCGTAAAACTAAAAGGCCAGTATCAAACAAAATATCATCACGATCCACGTCTCAGACAGATCAAATAACAGAAAAAAAACATTGATTTTCTTTCACAGACAAATGCAAGACAGGCAACTGCAAGTTGAGACTCGTGGTCATTTGTGAAACTTGAGACCAGCATAGAAAAACAAACAAACAAATTATCACGATCCACGTCTCAGTCAGATCAAAAGAAAAGTACTGATTTTCTTTTACGGAAAAATGTAAGCCAGGCTATTGCAAGTTGAGATTGACGTTCTGTGTGTGGGATGAAATGAGAAGCAGGAAGGAAGAGCAAAGAGTGCGGAGGAGAGAACGGAGGGATTGTGAAAGGGGAATGGGGGAGGACGGGTAGTGGGGGTGGTGGATGAAAGCAAGAAGGGAAAGTGGTCGGAAAGCTGTCCTTTGTTTACTCTCGGTTCTCTCAAGGCATTCACCGCAAGCAAGTCATACTACTTTTTCGACATCTACGCGTTTTTGTCAAGACTGGTTTTCAAAATGTTCGTCGTCATCTCGAACATCAGAACCAATGATTTTTATTCCATTTCATGCGGTTTTTTCTCGGGGGAGGAGGGGGGGGGGGGGGGAGGGAGGTGGGAGGAGGTAGGGGGTTGGGGATTGGTGGGGATGGACTTTCTGACTTCCATAATACGCTCTGTCTGTTTTTCATTTAAAAACTCAGTCATAAACACAAAATGATAACGTGTTAATATTATTTGGTAACTGTTGTTGCGAAAAACAAAGTAAGTTGTTGAATTTGGTGCTTTCAAATTGCTGTAATGGCTTCATTCGTCACAAACTGACAAAGTGACCAGTCTGTGCTCTAAATTCATATCTATCTATCTATCTATCTATCTATCTACCTATCTATCTATCTATCTCTCTCTCTCTCTGTCTATCTATCTATCTATCTATCTATCTATCTATCTATCTATCTATCTATCTATCTATCTTTTCCTTTAAGTGTTCCTCTCGTTATTCAACATTGGATCACATGGTCTGATTTTGATACTTTGTGCAATGTAAGTTAACATTTGCTGGAATGTTTTTATAAAATATCGATTACATATTTTAGCACTTTAAAAGTCAGTTTTCAAACAATGATGGTATCATTGAAAACGCCAGCTGAAGGTTAATGGCCTGCATGGTTTAGTGACCTTTTCATGCATGGCATGGATGGACTGGCGGATATTAAACTTGATTTTAACCTACATACCCTTTTGAAAAGCATCTCCAATACCAGAGGCAGTTCTACCACGTCTTCAGACACTTCGGAAAGCCGTTTTAACACACTCTGGCATGATGGGCTACGGGCCACATAGAAGAAAGTGAACATCGGGCAAAACAAATGTATACCATTCTCCAACTGTACTCTAAGGCGATCAAAGCAACTCTCATACCGGTGCTGTTGAAGTTCGGTTTGATACTTTACATGGACCTTGTCAGGGCTGCCATCTGTCTCCAACACCTTTCAACTTATACTGGGAACGTATTATGCCTGACAGACTTGAAGTTCATGTTGGCAAAGTCAGCATTAGATGGAAAGCCGTCACGAACCTTTGTTCTAAAATGACACAAACAGGCAGCGAACCAGAACTTGCCTAGCTTGTTAAAAGACTGGATTCCACATGAACCAGACATAAAAGATACGGAAAACCAACGCCCAGAAGATCAAGGTGATGATGAGCCGTAAAATCGCCATCCATGGAACTGTCATTGGATAGAAGTCTTTTACGCGGTATCCATCATCGTCAATGAGACATCCGGAGTAGAAATCATCTCCAAGGCAGCAGATACAACATGAGCACTGTCCAGATTGAAACCTGAATCGAAGCACATGCAATAAAGGAACAGGCTCTTACATTACCGGTATGTTCCGTTTTTGCTGTATAGGAGACTTGGAGCCTTACAGTGGATTTAAAACAAAAGAATCCAAAGCAGAGATATCAGATGTGGCAAACTACTGAACATGAAACATGCAGATCATATCACCAGTGACCAAGTGTGTCAGGCCATCTAGCAGCACACGGAACCATACGAAGACCTGGTGACAGCAGTGAAGAAAAGAAAACTAGGCTGGCATGACCATGTGAGGAGATCCAATGGTCTTACTGACACAATCCTCAAGGAAACTTTTGAAGAGGAGGTGTGTGTGTGTGTGTGGGGGGGGGGGGGGGGGGGGGGATGGAGGGAAAGACAGAGAGAAGGGACTGACTATACTATAGAACAGACAGGGGAAGTATTCACAAAGACCCAGGCATTGTCACACAAGCAACAGAGGCAACTAAACCCGTCAAACATCCACGTAGTGTGGCAGCCCAATGCCTGCATTCAGTCAAGGGAGAAAAGATGACTGGGCAAGATATTTAGCAACCTCATGGTCACAAATGTCAACATAAGCCCAAATCTAAACGGAAACAAGGTTGTGACCATTGCTTCTAAGAAAGCTTAAACAACACCCCTGTCGTGTAGTCTCAGACCATAAGACAAAACTCCGTGCTACCATCCCCATGATCACTAAGTCTCAACGTCTAAGATCCTGTGGATTTCATGCCTTGGTCTCGCAGTATGTTTCCCCTCGGATCCACGCCTTCGGTGAATTTGTGTCCAAATCTTCAACGTCAGTGACGTCATGCTTGATGGATGTAGCAGTTGTCTACCGCTGGAGGGGGGGCTACTCACTGGCTCTCCTGCATAGCAGCCATCATCATCAGTAGAGATCTTAGTGGGCGTTGTCAGCGTTCAGTGCATCATTACTGGCACCAACGAACACCACCGAGGAGACTCAGCAGCAGAGCAGTGCCTCCTTTGGCAGTTTCACACGTGACGACCTTATATTGATTGCTGCTCGTGGCCTGCTGTCTCTGAGACTGCGGAGGAATTACATGGATGTGGCTGTGCAGAGGGAGCCTGAATGTGCAGAGTAGAAATAATGCAACTGATATATCATTTAATACGAGACAAAAACAAAAAACAAAAAAAAAAAAAAAAAAAAAGAAAAGAAAAGAAAATCACGAAACAAACAACGCAAGCAGACGACAATTGCTGGACAGCCTCCTTGGACAGACGACCTTGGTGTACGACGAATGGCTGCCAAGAGGAAGAAGAAAGTAGCGGTTTTTTTTTTTGTACTGTCAGTTGGAGTACGTTCAGATACC
>JADBJO010006907.1:45000-52500 GCA_016801955.1 Conus betulinus
TTATATCAAGGATTTTGTTTTCCAGCCAGCATCAAGATATGTCGGACCTACAGACATTTAAAAAATGGCACAACAATACTCCCAACAGTCTGTACATTTATATCAAGGATTTTTCCCACCAGCATCTTCGAAGATATGTCGGAGCTACAGACATAAAACAAGATGCAAAAGCATACAAGCGTATTCCCAGTTTATCTTGAATACGCGTGAGATATTCCACAAAGAAGAAAAATCGTTATGGCTGTTATAGCAACGGCTATAACAGATAAAATACATCGGGCATCATCCGTGACCCATAATGGATATACCTACAAATTTTAAGAAAGATCGGCCCAGTAGTTTTGTCTGGAGCGAGTGGAACACATTTTGACCACGGACGGACAGACAGACAGACAGACAGACAGACAGCATTTCGTCATTTTTCGTTCATTGTAAAGTACTCCCTGATCTATAAGAACTGGGTGTACAAAAGCTGCACGCAACAGTACTGCCCTATAACAGTCTCACAGTGGGGGAGAATTGTTCTGTGCGTTTTTGATGGTGTTCTTAACGTCTGAAGAAGGCAATGTCCAGACACTCACTGACCTCTTTTGCATTGTGCATGAAGCTAGTGTTACTTCGTCCCTTGTTTTGTATGCTCATGTGCATTTTGCCTCTTTTTCAGTGACTCTGCAGTCTATTCTATCTGTCGTACAACTGAATGACTGACAGACAGACAGACACACATATGTGTGAAAGCACTCACATATGTGCGAAGACCCCTCTTTCCTCCACCCCAAATACACCACGAACACATACATACATACATACAGACACACACAGACACACAGACACATACATACATACATACATACACCACGATACACATACATACATACATACATACAGACAGACAGACAGACACACATATGCACACACACAGACACACATACACAGACACACACACACACACACATGCACACACACACACACACACACACACACACACACACACACACACACACACACACACACACACACACACACACACACACACACACACACACACACACACACACACACACACACACACACGCACACACACACACACACACACACACACACACACACACACACACACACACACACACACACACACACACACACACACACAGAGCAGCAACAGGGAACGCCTCATGTCAAACACTGTAGCCTGCCCCAATTAGGCCCAGGCCCTGTCGACAGAGTGAGGTTACTGAAGTGGTTGTTAAAAAACCCACATATGCCCCTCCCCCCCCCCCCCCCCCAACTCCACCCCTTTTTTACTTTCCTAACCTTCTTTTTATCCACCCGCCACGTCCTCGTCTCCCCATCCAACTCCCTTCCTCTCTCTCCATTCTTCTCCCTTACCTCCTCCCCCCCCCCCCCCCATCCCCGTTTTTCTGCAGAATCTCTATGAAAGACGACATGGAAAAAGTTCGGACATCTGAAAACTTGGGTTGAACTTCTGCTGGAGAAGAAACTTTTCACGATGGAAACGACCCCTTTCATGAGTAAAATAGTTATGCAGATCTTCGGAAAAGTATAATCTCCCCCACGCAGCCTCCGCCCCCCCCCCCACCCCCATCTCTATCAACCAACTTTTCCTTTTTCTGTTAATTGATGAATTCTTTGATTGTTTCTTTTACACGCATTCACGCGTCTTCGTTCATTCATTCACTCATTTATCTTTTTTATTCATTCGTCTAGTTTTAATTCCTTTTTTTTTTTTCTTCCATTCCTTTTGTCTTTGCAAAGAAGAGTCTTTTCTTTCAAAATCATCAGTCTAAAACAAAATGTATACACGTTCCTATTGCAACACTTTTCCATTGAACAGTAATCAACCGTACATGTATACATGCACATAGTGGAATACATACGGATACATGCTTACGCCTAAATACATAACGTTTTGTATCTATGCACGTATAGACAGACAGATAAATAATACAAACATGCATAGAGACACATACACATGTAAACACATTCATTCATTCATTCATTCATTCATTCATTCATTCATTCATTCATTCATTTATTCATTCTCTCTTTTTTTTCGTCCATTCATTCATTCATGTAATACGCCAGCTAGTCAGTTAGTCAGCTGTTAAATCAGTCGGTGATTTAACCATTTACTTGTCCGTGCATTCATTCATCCGTCTATTGATCTGGCTTTTTTTTTCGCCGATCAGTCACTCATCTACCTAGTCAGACAGTAATTCGGTAAGTCAGTCACTAATTCATGCATCCACTCTATTCTCTGCCTTCCTGCTTTATTTGACTTTTCCTCGTTACGAATAAAGCCAGACCAGACAGTGAAAGAAAAGAACACACAAAGGTTAAAATCCCATCGGTGATGCTCGAGTCAGAGAATGCCACCCCTAAACCTCCACCTTCATCTCTCCTTCGTGCTATCTCTCCGCCCTCTAATTCTGACGACCGATTTCCTGTCCTGATGATGATTATTGACAACTCACCCGCAGGCCAAGTCAGCGAAAGCGATGCTTCACCTTCATTTTCTTACAGACGATGCCAGATCAGCCCTCTACTGAAAGACACTCTTCACTTTTCCTGTGTCTCTTCCTTCAGCTGAATCAGTGGGAGCTTGCTTGCAAGGCCTGAGGGGGGAAGAGAACGAGTGGAGTTAGGGTCAAGATCCTGTATGATTGGGGTGCCTGGTGGGTTCAGTGGTACACCTCCTGTTCGCCGTCAGGGGGTAGCGAGTTCGAGTCCCAGTGACGACCGATGTAAAACAGACAATCGTTTATTCCCTGCATGCCATAGTTTTCCGAAATGGTGTGTGGATATAATGAGTGGATCAGAGGTCCTTCATTGATCATCACCGAACTTGTTTTTATCCATTTGTTTATTGATTTATTTATATTTTCTTTTCACTGATGTCAAGTGTAAAAGTAAAGTAGCCCTTGATGATGTTATTTTGGCCTAAAAAATCAGCCGAGTTAGACTGCACTCACATACTTTTTGGAAACACAGAAAATGCAGTAGCAGTACTGATAGTGTCACGACCACTGCTAATATCACAGCTGCAGCTATTGCTGTTGCAACTGTTTCTTTTTGTCAGTATGTCGAATTAGACCTTGGTCAGACCAAGGAAATTAAAAATCAAAACAAGGAGAGTTTATTAGAGACTATCAATGGATGTAGAAAAGATGGTGAACTTAGATATTCAATTTGCAGTATTAACAATGAGAATATCGACAACCTATTGGCCTTCGTGGTGCGTTCCCTTGAAGTTCCAACGTCAGGTGTGTTCTTTTAGTATTACTATTTACAGTACTGCTTTAGAAGAATCAGACAAGGCATACAACATGAATCTGTCTATTTTTGAGTAGTAATACTGGAACTGCATAGGTACGTCTGAACAGCTGGAAAGCAGTAAGTAGTCTGGTGTGATTTATTAGCAATGAAAACGGATCACGTTCTCAGATCATGGTCACAAAACGTCGTTGCTGTCACATTTGGTTGAAATGTAAATGTGAACATCTCAGAATAGAACGAATTGTTATCTTCGTCAAGGAGAAGGAAACAAGACTACAGCGTTACTGAAAGCAAGGCAGTTTGTATGGTCATTTGGAGCTCACTAAGCAGTTTTTTTTTTTTTATCTGCATCAGTTTATCTTTCTGTCAGCAAGGTTGCACACGAACCGTCCAAACCGATTTCAACACGGTGGAAAACGGATTGTCGGTTAAGGACGAACTTATTCAATTTTAAAGCGTATCCGGGTGAAAGAGCGAGTCGCATTTTCGCACTTCATCGCAGGCGTAATAGGCCACTTGTAATGAGATCAGGGCGGGGGGTAGTGACATTCATTCAGTAAGCGCACGGTAACAAGATAAGCTAGAAACTTACAACTATCACCAGAATGTATCTGAGACAATGCGATCTTTTAATTAGGTATACCAGCTGTGATAAATCCCTGATAGTTTTGCAAATGTATTAAGAAATATAGGACAGATTTTACGGTGGATTCACAAAGATGAAACATGTAACGGTATGAGGATTATTCGACCGATAGGTCTGCTACTCAGACATTGTGCCTTGAACGAAGTTTGCGCCGAGGAGGACAACATACGTGTTTGACTGTTTCAAATCTGTTGCTTGATACCATGAATAGCTCCTACGACAAAACGAAACATTATAAACTGTTTTCAGCCTCTCTTTGTTTATAACAATCAAAGGTCAGAGGGCATCCTCTTCTTTCCGTAGAGTGTCCACAATCATCAAGTTGATTATTCTGATTTGCGTGTGTATGACCGTTTTTTTTTTCTATCCCGCCATTAAGGCAGCCGTACTCCAACTTCGGGGAAGGTGCATGCTATGTGTAACGTGTCATCCATACCAACGGCCAAACTGGCCTTCTCTTCCAAAAGTTGGTGACGGGATTTCACGTGTATGCAAGATGGTGTGCGTGCATTCACACACGGAACCTCAGTTTATAGTATCATTCGAAGGACTGTATGGGGATTGGAGTCAGAACCAATGTTAAATCCGAGGGAAAAATCCCCCTGTACCGAAACGGACCGGCGGAGATGCGAACCCGCAACCCCAAGATTACGAGTCCGATGCTCTACCAACTGAGCTATTCTGGCCCCCGAGGGCATTGTGCAGACCGCTATCGAAGCCAAACAACTTCGGATCTTCTCTTTCAATCCAATGTTGTCCTGCGTTCTACATATTACTGTGGGTGTATAAAAGTGTAAATATTTAAGAATATCATTTGCAGCAAATCTGACTGCAGCATCTGTGTGGATCCAGATAACCAGAAAAAGGCCTGTATTATCAGGTTTTGACACTCAAGCAATCTAGAGACGACAGGCAAGAAGAAGAAGAAGAAGAAGAAGAAGATGATGATGATGACGATGAAGAAGATGAAGAGAAGAAAGAAGAGAGAGAGAGAGAGAGAGAGGGGGGGGGGGGGGGGGGGGAGAGAGAGAGAGAGAGAGAGAGAGAGAGAGAGAGAGAGAGAGAGAGAGAGAGAGCAGACACACAGAGACACAGAGAGAGAGAGAGAGAGAGAGAGAGAGAGAGAGAGAGAGAGAGAGAGGAGAGAATGAATGAAGTTGATTGCTATGGAGTTCTAATTCCAGTCTGAGACTGCAAGACAGGGCTGTATTCTGCATTCACGTTCATTATCATTTCTGACCTCAACAAGGTCCCGATAGATAAGGCACCTGCACTTTTGGTCAAGACATTTGAGCAACAGTTTCAAAGACGTCTCCTTCAAGTGGATGAAAGCCGACCGTGCGGTCTCAATCGTTCCAACTGAGCCCAAAGTTGACTCAGCTCAGATTAGAAGCTAGTCCTGTCCTGGGCCGCGTAATCCCACAAATAGCTCTTCTGCGAACTGAACACGCCACAACCGAACTGCGAACCTGTAACTCGAATCACTGCGCTACAGTGACTGGAGAGAGAGACACAGAGAGAGAGAGAGAGAGAGAGAGAGAGAGAGAGAGAGGAGAGAGAGAGAGAGAGAGAGAGGAGAGAGAGGGGGAGAGGGTGGGATGAAGAGAGAGAGAGGGGGGTTGAGTGAAGGAAGAGAGAGAGAGAGAGAGAGAGAGAGAGAGAGAGAGAGAGAGAGAGAGAGAGGTAAGGGTGGGATGGAGAGAGAGGGGGGGGTGAGAGGAAGGAGAGAGAGAGAGAGAGAGAGAGAGAGAGAGAGAGAGAGAGAGAAGAGAGACTGACAGACGGACAGACGGACAGATAGACAGACAGACAGACAGACAGACGGATTACTGTAGGCAGAAGCGCCACCTGGCCAAACTGCACCAGCGACAGGAGGTTCTGAGTGTTGGCAAGCTCAGCCAATTGAATCCTATGCCAGACACGAAATCGATGTCTGCAGCTAGCCGCCAGCAGCTGTAGCGACGTTTTTTCCGCCGGGGAAGGTCCAAGTGAGGATCCAACTTTTAAAAGCTTCCATTCCAAGGCCCTGAACTTCCCTGACTTTCCTCAGTGTCTAGCATCAGATGCAGACAGCAAGACACTCAGATTCGGCGTAACCCATCGGCTCTCTCTCTCTCTCTCTCTCTCTCTCTCTCTCTGTCTCTCTCTCTCTCTCTCTCTGTCTCTCTCTTCTTTCATTCTCAGAGTGAAGTGGAAGACCTTGTATTGCTGCTTTTTATTTCTGTTTTCAGCAGCTTCACCCACGGCAAGTCGGACAAAGGTTTCGACGCAGACACATACGTCAGAATGTTAGGGGTGAGTTGGTTTGACCTTGTCTGGTTACTACTTTAAAGAGTTCTGGACGTTTTTATGTTACGTAATGCAGACAGACAGCATGCTTATCCATATTTTACGTAATATAGACAGACAGCATGTATTATGGCTCTCGAACACACACTCATACACACACACGCGCACGCGCGCGCACACACACGCACACACACACACACAAACGCGCACACACACACACACACACACACACACACACACACACACACACACACACACACACACACACACACACACACACACACAAACACACACCATGCGAACACACACACACATGCACACTCTCTCACACACTCAGACATACACAGAGACGGATAGACAGATACTTGCGCGCGCGCGCGCGCGCGCACACACACACACACACACACACACACACACACACACACACACACACACACACACACACACACACACACACACACACACACACACACACAATGCGAGCATACACACACATGCACACACACATACTCTCTCACACTCAGACATACACACAAAGTTAGACAGACAGAAATATGCACACACACATGCGCGCGCGCGCGCGCGCACACACACACACACACACACACACACACACACACACACACACACACACACACACACACACACACACACACACACACACAGTCGCTCGCATGGGTTTGAACACTAGCAAAAACTTTTGTCATCTCCAAACTTGTTGACAGACTGAAAGTGGATAAGAAGTTTAAGATTTAAAACTCCACCAGAGATATTTCATTAATTAAATTATTAATTAATTAATTAATTCATTCATTCATTCATTCATTCATTCAGGAATGTTTTAACTGGAAAACTAATTCATGTATGCATTAAATAAGACATTAAACACATTATATCAGCTGTTCACCACAACAACTATCATTAGTTAGCGACGTCCACTGAGTAATTCAGGTCTGAAATAAGAAATAAAATAATAGCGGGATGTTGGTGGGATGATTTCAGAATTTGGGGAACACAACTAAACTTGGGAATTTTAACAGGTGAAAACTGACAGGTGGCCCCACAGATCGCAAAGAAAGTGACACAATTTGCGGAATCAAGTTAATATATATGATTTATGAACAAATAATAATATGTATGAATAAAAGACACAGAGATGGAAACAAAGTTTAAAACACCCTGGATTCTTATTTAGATTATAGTTACAATCCACTTCATCATAAGTACAAACAAGATTAATGTTTTCTTTTTTTCAACGCCCATCTTAC
>JADBJO010006907.1:62500-75000 GCA_016801955.1 Conus betulinus
CATATCATGAGGAATCGCTATTGCGAATCTCTTCACTGTCTATAGAGTCAAATCAGACCAGTGATTTGATCCAGGACAAAGTGATAGGTAGGAAGCTGTAAGAAATCAGAGAGTAGTACACTCATTTCGACGTCTCAGGAGCACCAGCTTTAGTAAACTATTCATTTTCCCTGACCGTCCAATACGGCAGCTTTCCACCAGAAAGCCGTGTCCTTTCCATCTCCCTCTCCAACAACCCCTTCTACTTTCCCCCTGCCCCTCGCTTGTCTTCCGTAACCACCTAGAATCTTATTAAGACTGGTGAGAAATCACTGAGCTCCAGAACGAAGTATCTAGCTCCAAATGAGTCTGTCTTCAAGGTGGCTCCTAATGCTCTCAGACTGGGAGTGCGCACTAGACCTTTCGGAATGGGAGAATAATACGACGATCATCAGGAAGAGTGGCACGAGACTAGATATGTTCTCCACTCAGGTTCATCCAAACAAATGATTCTGATCGAACTCACTGTGCCATACGAAAACAGAATGGAGCCAGTATACCTCTACAAGTCTAAGAAGAATGCCAGTGTAGAGAGCAGCTTGAGGGAATCCGGTTAAAGAAAGCAGAATGGAGCTAGCATACCTCTACAAGTCTAAGAAGAATGCCAGTCTAGCTAGCAGCTTGAGGGAATCCGGTTTCCAGGCCTGGGACCTCGCCATAAAAGTTGGAACATGGGAATTTGTGGGCTCATCAGCCTATGACCTCATGAAACAGCTCGGGATTTCAGGTAAGAAGAGGACCACAACCCTGAAGGCAATGGCAGAGGAGCCGAAAAGAGTTCCAGCTGGATCTTGTCGAAGAGGGAAAAAAAAAGTGAACTTCACGAGGCTTAAATTTCACAACTTAGAGTAGGTGTCCGTTTAGCTGTGGGGTAAGACATCCATCTAAAAAGGCAGATCTTGAGACGCTCACCCATCCAAAAGTTGCGGGTTCGAATCCTGTAGTGCCAGGGAAAAAGATGTTGGCAGCAGAAGGGTATCTGGGGAGTCACGACCTGCATGCGCCCCTCCCCCCCTCCCCCCCCCCCCCCCCCCCCCGAGAGTGTAAGAATTTCAGGGCCGTAACACTTGTGTCGGGGGGGGGGGGGGGGGGTGTTCTTCTCTGAAGATGTTCTATTGTCAAGGTCTCCCTGGAGTTTCTTCCTACTTGAGTCCAGTGAGGAATTATTGTGCCACGCTGACTGAAATTCAGAGGGAAGGGAAGTATCTAGCTTCAGATGTATCTGTCTTCAAGATTGCTATCATTGCCCCCAGTTCTGTAAATAAAATCAGCACTGTCAGCACTCTCTCTGTTTATCCCTCTGTTAATTTGTCTTTCTGTGTCTCTGTTCCAGCATCCCTCTCTGTCTGCTCTGACTGTATGTCGCTCTTACCTTTCTGTCTGTCTGCCTCTCTCCCACCCCATCATTCTCTCTCCCCTTCTCAACTGATAATCACCATGCACAATGAAATACATCAGTACCGAGCTGAATCCAAAGAATCCATTATTTTCTCCTCCGTTTCTCAGGTTTGCATCCGGTCAATCATAACTCGACCAAGCTGAAAAGTCAAAGACAACTCTTGGGCCAGACAGAACACCTGTGCTCCTTCGTATTAACATTTACCAGGTATGTATGCTTTCTTGGCAGTCATGTTTTTCGACAAATTGCTTTAAAAACGTTCAAGAAACAGGAATTTATGTTTGCTTTTACTAGGATCCCCAGTGAAAGTTGCTGACTGGAATATCATTAAAAAAATCCATCTGAAAGACGTCACCACGGATCTTCATAACAGTACATAATTAAATTAACGGAATATAGACTTTTTTTTTTAGTTTGTACTCTTTCTCCTTCTTGTCATTCTTTACATACATTCACTTCGCAACCCCCATCAATGTTAATAAGATACGTTGACTTCGTTGTTGACATCATCATCATCGTCATCATCATCAAATAATGTTTCAAACAGATCACTCCTATTCCCTCCACTCCCGAAGATAGAAGGCAGTTTCCACCACGCCATTGCTAAGGGTATAAACGGTTTTCCCTAAAACTGCTATTGGTGTACCAACCACCAAAAAAGCGTATTTTCGATAAGAAGCGTGTACAACATTCCAAAGGTGGGGATGGGGTGGGGTGGGGGTGGAAGTAGGGGGGGGGGGGGGGGGGGGGCAGTCTCGTTTTTGTCTGTAGTCACACTGCAGGCACTTCTTCCCAGCAGTTACCACCCGAGCTTCACGTTCAAACCCGATCCATTCGCATACTTTGGCACAAGCGTATGCTCTGTCGCCGTTTTTTTTTTTTTTTTCCCGATATTTGTGGGTCTGCTGTCAAAGCAACAGGCGCCGTCTAACTGGAATTTCGCGCGCGAATGTAAGCAAGACTTTTCGCTCTGTGTTGAAAGCCTCCGCCGTGGTTCTTTTTCTGCAAGTGCAAATACCGCTCAAGAATTTCGTCTCCAGAATAATATGTTCCCGCTTTTTTTTTTTTTTTTTTTTTTTTTTTTTCAATTTTTATCGTACTTTCGTCAAACGCGTGTACAAAATACGGCGAAATCGTATGGGTAAACAGGTGTGACGGCTATATTGATAACTGTATATCCTTTCGTTTCATTCTTTGTCAAGCAGACAGTGAGGACACACAGCCACGTTCTTGGCGCATCCTCACCTCATGGAAGCAAGCCGATGAAGATGCAGTTGACGCCTCGCTGGTCGCTGTGATCATGAATGGGGGAACTGAGGCTGTGGGCGATGGTGATGAATAATCTGATAATCGGGAAAACGCGACGACTGATCGGATGATGGGAGAAACGTGACGAATGATCTGATAATGGAAAAACTTGACATCCCCCCCCCCCCCTCCCGTCCCTCCTCCTTCGACCGCTCTCATTTTGTCGATCGAATTATACACGGCCAGGGAGTGGGTGGAGTGGGGGCATAGCGCGCCCCGTGTGTGTGTGTGTGTGTGTGTGTGTGTGTGTGTGTGTGTGTGTGTGTGTGTGTGTGTGTGGTGTGTGTGAGAGGGGGGGGGGGGGCTTCAGCTAACAGTGCTTTCTCTGGCATTCAACGAGCTGCTGTTACTTTACTGTGCACCAATAATACTGTTGTTACTGACGAAAACAGTTCAAAATGTGTTACAGCACACACACAGATACAGATACAGACACAGACACAGACACACACACACATACGCGCGCGCGCGCACTCACACACACATACACACCATGCACGCACACACACACGCACACACACACAAACTCACAAATACATATAAACACACGCACGCACACACACACAACACACACACACACACACACACACACACACACACACACACACACACACACACACACACACAATGCATGTACGCATGCACGCGCGCGCGCAGGCACGCACACACACACACACACACACACACACACACACACACACACACACACACACACACACACACACACACCATGCACACCGCGTGCAAGCACACACTACGCTGCACGCTCTCTCTCTCTCTCTCTCTCTCTCTCTCTCTCGTATTTACTATGCTTGAAACCTTTATTCAGTGTCAATGCTGAGGGAACCAGTAGTACCTGACTGTTAGTTTATCAACGTTGGCGTGGTCTTCAACGTTCCAGTGACTCCCATCCAACGCGACAAGATAAAGACAGTACAGACATCAAACAGTTCGTCAGTGTGTCGTGAACATTGCACGTGTTTTCAGTGCAGAACGCTACACTATTTCATGACCCTCCCGATTATGTCATGACTGTCCTTCGCAGAAACGAACACACATGCACGCTCACCCTCTCTCTCTCTCTCTCTCTCTCTCTGTCAATCCATCTGTCAATCTGTCTGTCTCTCTCTCTGTCTGTCTGTCTGTCACTGTCTCTGTCTGTCTGTCTCTTAATCTCCCACCAGCTCCAAAATTAACATCCATGCCCATCATTTTATCATCGTTTTTGTTTCCACTTCGGCAGAATCTCATATAATTCTTCCAGTCTAAAAAAGTGTAAGACAACTCTCTTTGCCATGACGCACAGGGGGCTCTGATTGTCTACCCTGAATTCACCCAGTTTGAAGCGTATTGGCAGGGCAGGCCGCCCTGCTGTGTAATGACTCTCTTTCCTTCACTGACCCGGAAATGGGAAGCCACCAGTTGATTGTTCTGATCATTATTGGAAGCTTAGTGCTGGAAAACACCGTAAAAAACCGTTCAATGAGGAAAGTCAATTGTGCAGCTCCTCGCTGTTAAGAGAATGCTAAATGACCAGCGACTAGATTGATATCCGTGGCTTGGGGAAATTCAGATGACAAATTGGAGTGTCAGGGGAGGGCAGGCTCTACCTCATCACATTTTCTCTGGCAATATCAGACGGCAGTCTGGCATCAAAGAAGGCCTCTATAGCCACCAGTTACTCCTTTGGCTATGTGGGCGCTGACTAATGATGGGAATGAATTCTGGTTTCATTGTGTCGTCCTGCCTTCAAACATAACTACGCTTTCGTCATCATTCCATTCTGCCTCAATTGATCCCATAGGATTGCAAAGAATCCATCCAATCCTTGAATGCTCTTTACATCTTTGGCGGCAGAGTGAACTGTGATATTATTAAACGCCTAAATTTAGCTGTTTATCAAGAACCCGTCCAGCATTAAAATAAACCACGTAGTTGAGCACAATTTTCCTCACTGATGCATTAGACCAAAGTATGGAAAGTCATAATGCAGTCTTTTTCAGGTCTTTGGTAGAAGCTTGATGCTTACAACGTTGTCAAATTAGTTAAACACATACAGATGGATGTGACTCTTTGCTGTTCGTCCTAATTCTGCAGGTCAGTGAGCAGATTATATGTGGCATTATCGTTGGTTTCATGCAAAGCCAAAAGCAGTCACAACGTCATGAAAAGATGAGCAGGAGCTGACTGTATTGGGTGCCCAATAATGAAAACAGCGTCCATGAGTGGAAAGTAAACCTTTCGCATATTGATGCCACCCGCTACATAATTCTCATACTACCATTCGGGCAAACTGAATTGTTATCATTCCCAGCGTCGAACGTCACCAGATTTGTACATGGACATCATGACTGGTCAGTCTTGATATATAACATATCCCAGTAAACGCATTCTAACTAAAGATTCCCTCCTGTGAAAATACGTGTGTTTTTTTTCTGGACTTTTTTTGTTTTATATTGTATTAGATTGATCTCTCAATAAAGACTCCCTCTTGTTCAATACTTTTTTTCTATAAAAATATCTGTCTTTTGTGGTTAATTGACCTCCCGTCGGTATTCACTTCCTTTAGTTACATTCTTTTAGGAAAACTCTTTTTCTTTGTATTATATTTCTCCTTCAATAAAAACTCCCTCTCTTCACAAACTCTTCTCTGGGAAATATTTGTCTTCGTACAGAATTTTCTTAAAAGTAAAGATTCACTTCCTGTAAAAAAACAAAAGCATTTTTTGTGTCTAGCTGAATCCACTTCATCTAACAACAATGTTATGTTTCTTTCTACAAAGACCCTTTTTTGATATGTCAGTTTTAAATTCTTCTTGCAAAAACGACCTCCTCCCTAAAATAGTTAGTGTGGAACATCTTAGTCTTTGGTTGTACCAGTTTTATAATCCGGTCTCGATTCCCTTCTTTTGAAGAATTTTTTTTTTATGAGCGTACGCCATCTTTTTCCACATTACAGATTCCCTCTCTTTGAGAACTTTGAAAATGTTTGGCTGCATACTGTTTATCTCATAATGAAGACTTCTCTCAAAGATTTGTTTCTGGACCCTTTTTATGCACAAGATGGAGAGCTTGCAGTGCATACTGCTTTCTTCTAAAGACCGTTTTATAAGGATTTCTGCACGTTCTTATTGAGAGGTACTACTGTAGAGATGCAGATCCCTCCGTTCCCTGCATGAGCTATTGTGCAGATAATGAGAACGCTGACCAGCTGGCAATGGAAGGAGGACAGCAGCCCCGACTTGAACAAGAAGTCTCCTTTGAAGAAGACAAAAGCATTATCAAGGAGAAGCAGAAAAGAAGATGGCTCGAGAAACACACAGGCTTCGACAGGAATGATGCGTTCTACCTGCTGCCCAGACCAGACCAAGTGAGCATTGTGGGACTGAGGACAGGTCATGTCAGACTCAAGCACCACATTAGCGAGTCTTCTGGGTGCCCATGCGGTACAGCACTAAAGACTGTGGAACACTTCCTGCAGGACTGTCCCACACATAAAAAGCTAAGGGTAGAGGCCTGGCCTACCGACAAATCGACGAGGGAGAGGCTCTGTTGATCTCTGGAGGGCCTCCGCCGTACAGCAGCCTTCATCAGCGCCTCTGGGTTCCCGTCTGAGTGAACGAATAAAAAGAAAAAGAAGCTGTAGTGCAGATAAGAAAGATTGAAGTTCCATGGCGTAATAGCCTTCGGAGTGGTTAGCTATTAGCGATCGATGATATCTAGTACACAGCGTTATTGAGGACAGAGCACGCACGTGTCCTTTTATCACCTTAATCCTGTTTGAGTTAAACTGGATACCTACTGAATGCTAGATGTACAGAGAGGATTCTCAAACCGAGGAGATCCGACCTTTAGGAGTGATTCAAACGTACGACCGTCAGAGCCGCACACTCTCTCACCATTTGGCTGCAGGCCTCTCCATCTTGCAGGCAGACAGGGAGACGTAGAGACCTGAGAACAATATTACCCTGTGCTCCAGAGTTTTGCTGCACGCAGGGTATCAGTGTTGAGCTGCAGGCGTGTGTACTCAGTGGTCCCCCTGCAACCCAATGGAATCTCAGTGCTTGCGTAGCTGCTGCGCAGAATGAAACAGATGTGCGCTTCCTCTTATTCTTATTAGCCATGTTTCTAAAGAATCAGATTATAAGGAACTGAAGCTGACTCCACAGCTATGCAAGAATGGCCTTCAGTAGGGAGCTTAGTAGATGATGTTCTGCATAATTCTCAGGTCACAGCAGGAACTGTTGATTCATTTTCAACTAACATGAATTCGTGGTAGAGCAGTATCTCGTCTGGTGGGAGTGTACGTAGGTGTATGGGGGGTAAAGGAGGATGAGGAGGGACTACTTGTGATGTCATATTTTCGTCTACATGGGGACTGCTTGTGGTAAAATTGTGATGAGGTAAACCTGATCGCAACCATGTTTAGTGGCTCCAGAGGAATTGCAATTATAAAACAAAGTCTATCTATCTATCTATCTATCTATCTATCTATCTATCTATCTATCTATCTATCTATTGTTTGAAAGAGAGAGAGAGAGAGAGAGAGAGAGAGAGAGAGAGAGAGAGAGAGAGAGAGAGAGAGCAGGCTGCATGGGACATAAGTGCAGTTAAGCAAGTCTACCGCGCGCATTTGGAGATGACTTAGCGAAGATTTGAAAAAGAAGGTAAATAAAGAAGGATGAGGAACATTGCATTTATTTATTTTGTCTAGTTATTCATTTACTTGTTTGTTTATTTTTTCATTCATTTGTTTATTAATTAATGTATTTATTTATTATTTATTTATTCATTATTTTTCATTCATTTGTTTATTAATTAATGTATTTATTTATTATATTTATTTATTCATTTCTTCATTCATTTCATATATTTATTTATCTATTCATTTGTCTATTCCATCTAATAGTGAGGATTATAAACTGACTCGGAAAATGTGGAATTTGACTCATGTGAAATTTAAGAATGCAAGTAATATACCAAAGAATGAAAGTAACCAGCCTTATAGGAAGAGAATAATATATTCTGATGATAATGGATTGGAAAACGGCTCTCATAATGTCATAAATCCGACAGGAAAAAAAAGCAAAGCGATATGGATAATATCTGAATATAAAAGAATCCGATAATGTAGAAATATAAGACATCGATAATGACAGAACGTAAAAATGACGAGCGAATTCAAGGAATCTGAAAATGTTGGCTGTAACTCTGTTGATGATGAGACTGGGCAAAAAATGTGACAACGGAACTGAAAGCAATCTGCTGATTAGAACATACAACTACGGAGCATATCATTTAATACCTACTTCATTATTTACTAATGAGACTATACACACATATGTGCCTAGTCATAGTCACATTTAAGTGCAGAAATACATACACGAGCGCGCAGACACGCATGACAACATACACTCTTGTGCGCGCGCGCGCGCGCGCGCACACGCACACGCACACACACACACACACACACACACACACACACACACACACACACACACACAAAACCAGAGCTACACAAGCATAAAACTATTGCAAAAACTCTTCTCCAAACCTCCACAACCATCACATAAATTCTTTTCCAGACGAGCAGAAAGAAATCGTGACGGTGATCTCAGCTCAAGAATAAAATATGCAATAGTTATCGAATCCATCAAGGGAGTGGGTCAAATATGAAAAAGAAGAAGAAAAAACAAGAAAGAATCAGCAGACGATAGCCAGCTTCAAAGAAAAAACGCACAGACGATGTCAGGACAGAGTATTATTATTACTATTATTATTATTTTACATTTTTCGGTCCATGAAAAGAGCACATGTAAAACCCCCTCAGCCTCAAAATTGTTTGTCCTTGATGACGTGTCTTTGTTCTTTCTCCCTTTCTTTCTTTTATCATCTTCATCTTCCCTTCTTCCTCCTTCGCCTCCTTCTCACTTTCCCTTCGCCTCCTCCTCCTCCTGTTCCCCATTCTTCTCCGCTTTCATGTGAGTCCTTGTTCTGTCCATGTTGCCTTTTGCTGTTGCTTTCCTTTCTCTTTAGTCGTTTGATTTTCCTTTTCTTCTGTACTTTTCACCTTCTCCTTCTTATTTGAAAATACCCAAACTGATCTTCGATGGAAAGGAAGTCATCAATTTCTTACAGCGAGAATTTCAGCACTCTGATAATGAAAACTCTCTCTCTCTCTCTCTCTCTCTCTCTCTCTCTCTCTCTCTCTCTCTCTCTCTCTCTCTCTCTCTCTCTCTCTCTCTCTCTCTCTCTCACTCCCTACTGTCTCTGTCTGTCTGTCTGCCGGTCTGTCTGTCTGTCTGTCTGGCACTCTCATATACACAAAATGGCACATATAAACAACACATATACATGCATGCGTGCATGGAGAGAGAGAGAGAGAGAGAGAGAGAGAGAGAGAGAGAGAGAGAGAGAGAGAGAGAGAGAGAGAGAGAGAGAGAGAGAGCTGTCGATGTTGTTCCTATGTTCTGCCAGATTTCTGAAAAGACCGCAGATGAAAGTGTTCATTCTCATAATTACGCAACCTCATTTTTGGTGTGTCCTGTTCCCCCTTTATTGTGCTCTGTCCATCTCTCCCCCCACCCCCACCCCTACCCGCTGCTCCTAACCCCTCTTACCTCTCTTCTTGTCTCCTAGCTTCCTGCCATGTCTAGTTGTTTTTCTCTCTTTTTTTTTTTCTTCTCCTTCTCTTTTGCCTTTTTTCTTTCTTCTCTATCATCGCGTGTCATCATTGCTTCCTCTTTTGTCTCTCGTTATTTTTTTTTTTTCCTTCTCTTTTCGTTTCTTGTTTTCTTTTCTTGTGCTGTCTAGTCTCTCGTGGCACTCCAGTGGCTTTGTCCGCACGCCGCTTGTCGCACTAACTCATGGCACCGGCAATCTACAGGGAGAATCACTGCCAAGTCAGCATGAGGCTCCCCCCCCACCAGAGAAGACACTGCACTGCTGCTGAATCTCTTCAGTGGTGTTCAGTAGGGCCTGCTCTGATGCACGATTTGCCGGACGCTACCTTGTATGCCTCCTGCTGATGATGACACCAGCTGAGTCACGGAGCTAGCATGGGTAAGCGTCCCCTTCCACTGGGCGGTAACACATCTGTCCCAGTGACAGTCCTCATGAACTCACCACTACCAGCGGCCCTGAGCACGAACTTACCAAGCGGATAGACTAGAGAAGAAATCAAAATTTAGGTCACTGTGAGAACAAAGCATGAAGGGCCATAGAATTTGATACTATTTTCAGTGCTAACTACCGGTGGAACTTAAATATAAAGAGGATGTTATGGAATTCCATTGTGGTCTAAGATTGTATGACGGTTTAGCCTGCGCTCATTTTCATGCACATACCCCGGTGTCAACCAGGCCTGAGAGACACAGAGAACTGCAGTGTTGTTCAGGAAATTTGGGCAACGCATAATACAGTAATGCGTCCATTTCATGGATGAAAGTTGTTCCTGTCTTCCCAACTGAGCCGCAGCAGCAAACTCAACGCTGGATAGGAGCAGATAATGGGCAAAAAGCACAAATCCCCCGAATGTAAATGGCTCCAATGGGAATCGAACCGACCATCTCCAAGCCAAGAATCTGCGAGACCAGCCTCTGCGCCACAGCACCTGTCACTTTCTTCTTCTTTTCATCCTTCCCCTCTTCTGCCGTCTTCTTCTTCACCACCTTCCCTTCTTGTTGTTCTTGTTCTTGTTCTTGATCTTATTTTCCTCCTCCTCCTCTGCTTGGTCTTCTTGTTCTTGTTGATACTCTTCTTCTCCATCAACAAGATCATCATCGTAATGATGATGATGATGATGACGATGATGATGATGATGATGATGATGATGATGATGATGATGATGATGATGATGATTATTATTACCATCATCCTCGTCGTCATAATAATCTTTTCATGCTTGTTCTTGTTCTTTTTCTGTTCCTTCTCCTCCTCTTCCTCCTCCTCCTGTTCCTCCTTCTCCTCCTCCTCCTCCTCTACCTCCTCTTCCTTCTAACAATACCAGACACACACTACAATGAGTTGGCCTTAACTCTGACCCTCTCTTTCCTCTGTACAATCACCTTACAAAACACACAGTGACCCTGAATTCAACTTGCATAGAACCACGCTAACTAGTGGTCCGACACGCCAGTAGCATGTTAAACAAGCAAACTCATTATGCCAGAACAAGAGGTGCTAACTACGTCATGAAACCTGCAGAGAAAACACGTTCTGTGGTGGAATCCCCATGATCATTCGTGTTATGATTTATCTTGACAAGGTGCCAAACATAGAAACATTGCTTCCTTTCATCACATTCTGTGTATCATGACGCATTAAATTCCCTCTGAAACCACGCTTCAGCCATGTGTTAACCCTTTGAAATTGAAAAACAGCCGTCACTTGGGTTAACCCTTTTAACATTCTACAGTGCCCGTCTCCACAGCTGATCAATACTCCCTGAACAATTGTCTAAATCATTTACAGGGATCTCTCAGTCAATGCAAAATCGAAAGAGCTTCCATCCAATTCTTGTCTCCGCCAAACACCGGCCGTCCCTCGCTTAATTAGTAAAATCTCACCACTAGGTATGCTGAAAACAGAATCTAGGAACCAAGGTCATCAAGACAAAATGACTTCGTTCAATTCAAAGCTAAAATATACATTTTTTTTTCTTTTTTTTTTCTGCGTACGCAGGCTGATTCTCTCGTGGACACTGCCTGTACAGACAGGGAAGAAATAATCCCATCTACTGAAAAAAGGGAGTGGAGTTTGTGAGTATGATCGTTCTTTTTAAAATTCCGCCATTAAAGAAGCCATACTCCAACTTCGGGGAAGGTGCATGTATGTGTAACGTGTCATGCACACCAACAGCCAAACTGGCCTTCTCTTCCGAAAGTTGGTGATCGGATTTTACGTGTGTGCAAGATGTTATGCGTGCGTTCACACACGGAACCTCGGTTTATAGTCACATTCGAAGGACTGTATGGGAAATGGAGTCAGAACCAATGTTAACTCCGAGGGGAAAATCCCCCTGTACCGAAACGGCCCGGCGGAGATTCGAACCAGCAACCCCAGGATCACCAAGATTACGAGTCCGGCGTTCTACCACTGAGCTACTTCGGTCCCCGCTGAAATGTAAATGAAAAGATTCAGACGCTCAGTGGTGACCCTTTAAAATTCGGGGGAGGGAGGGGGTGGGTAGGTCAGATGACTTCTTGGAAACAACAGCCCGTGGGAGTCTAAAGCCGGACAACTCGTCATGAGCAGACAATGAAGACGTTCACAGTGTCACCGTCTCTCTTCCTTACTAGTTATCAGTCTCTCAGTTTACTATCGGGTCAATGTGTCTATTGGTGGCCCTTAGATTGACAGCTGGTAGTTGACAGGGCTATCCTACACCAGACTACCACCCGGCATTAGTCAAATAGTTATCTGGAGTTCACTCCCCAGACGGTTCAATCAGCTTTCGTATCTGTCCTCTACACACTGACCATGCTAAGACTTATCAACCAGTGGGAAGTGTTGATAATACTGCGGACAGTCCGGAGCTCTGCAATTCCATTCATCATGACTGTCCCATCCGACTAGGATGCTGGGGGTACTGTGATGGGGATGTGGAGACAAAGGGATCCGTACAGTTCTACAACGATGGTTTGTACAGGAGGATCTCGCCGTGAGGGTCTGCTTTCTGGTTCTGAGAGGCTTGAGGTTTCATACTGAATGTTTCAGGATCATCAGAAACAAGATTCGTCTTATTTTGATGTTT
>JADBJO010006907.1:87629-90129 GCA_016801955.1 Conus betulinus
GAATCTTTGGAGCAACGTGTGCAGTTGTCGTCATCAACACTGACATTCTCCATACAGTTGACATAGTTTGTCATAATTTCATTTTCAGCTTGTTTGTTACCTGTTTCTGGCATTCAAATCTCCCATAACCATAAAATAAAGTGTATCCATTTCTTTTTCAAATTCTTGAAGTAAGGCTTCTTCCATTATTAGGACACCATCTTTGATCAATTTATCATTGTATATCGGGCCTCCTTCTGGGACCACATAGCAAGCAACCAAGACTACATCTTTATCAGTGTTAAATATACTTTTTATCTATTTTTACTGCAATAGCATTGTCACAGCTGAGCTTTGTTTCTTTAACCTTGTTATGTAAACTCTTCCTTATTAACAGCAACACACCTCCTGACTTCCTTCCATGAGCTGATAGTTTTTTGGCTGGTACGGGAAACTTCATATAATAATGAATGAATAATTGCTATAGTCAAATGACAAGTCGAGGACGTTTCAGTGAGAGTAACAAAATCAAATGTATTTACATAATTCATGAAAAAAGCATCCTGTATCTTACTATATAAGTTCTCGACATTGTAATTAAGAAACTTCCACTGAGCTGGATGGTCGGCCCTGTCCTATTCATTTTTTGAGGCGCTTGAACGCAGGTTCCTTTCGTTCACATCACTGCATGTTCCTTTGCCTCGACTCGAACCTGTGACCTGCTTGACTTGTTTCCGACAGGCGTTTGTATGCCTGCCTGTCTGCCTGGCAGGTTGCGTCCGCGTGGTGTGCGTGCGTCGCCATCCCGATGTTCACCACTGACAGGAGATGGAGAATCCCGGTTGGCCTTTGCTGACTCGTGTCGCTCTCTCCCTGTTCCCTTGCGAGGGACGTGACCACCGGTGGTACCACTGTCACGCTGTCGTTGATCCTGGATGGGCCGGGTACCGTGACGTGAAGAGGGGGATGAAACACCCGCTCACACCGCCCTGCTCGTTCTGCATCGAGGTCTGATCTAGACGGGGCTCGATCTGCTGCTTGTTTGAAACAGACACACCCTGCTTATTCACATTTGTACTTCTCACACGTGCCATCCCATGACTGCTCGTTGGACTTGTAAGAGCACTGCGTGCATCCTCTCTTCCACCACCTGAGCATATGACCGGGGTTCTGGGAGTTGGGGGCTAATAACCAAGACCTTTTTTTCTGAAGAAGGCTCTCCTCCCTTCCCTCCTAGCTTTTTGCAACTATCTGGGCCTGTGCTCTAGTAAGGTCGTTTGCCACTCGAACTCCTTTGTCTAGAAGTTGCTGCCGAATGTCTCTGTTCGCAATTAAGGACATTTTGTTTGTCCACCTTCTAAATTTGACAATTATTGGTCTAGTTTGACCTTCATGTGCGTAGCCTATCCGGTGTGCTCGTTCAATGTCATCTACTGTCCAGCGCCTATGATCATCTGTATTGTTTAGAACATCTACAACTGCTTTGGTACATGTGTCAAAAGTTTCACTGGGCTGCTTTTGGGGAATCCCGAAAAGCGCAGATTATCTCGTCGAGAGAATGACTCTAATCTGTCGGCGTCTGTTTTTAGTTTTTCAACCTCTTCTTTCACCTCCTTTATCATTTCAGTTAATTTATGTAGGTCTTCCTTTCCGTTATGTGTCGCGGCAAACAGGTGTGTGTATTTCATTTGTTACGTCAGTCACTGTCTCTTTTAATTGCCTGTGTTCAGTTTCCAGTTTGTCACATCTTTTGTTTATCTCTTCACATTGTACTTTCACTTGGCCTAGTTCCTCTTTAATTTCTCCAAGATCATTTCTTATAAGTGAAGTTTGTTGCTGAAGTTGTTGTTTTATGGCCTGCATAAGTCTGTTAAAGATGTCTTCATGTTCTGTCGTCAAAGTAGTCGTTGCCGTCGTATCTTCTGACGAAATTTCTTGTCGGTCATGGTTGGGGCCAGGGTTTGTCTCAATGTCACCGCTAAGTAGGAGTCTGCTGAGCAAGAACCCAGAATGCACAATACAAAAAGTAATAATAATGATTTGTACGTGCATGTCGGCCTGACACAAACCAGTGTTGCTGCACATCAAAGCTGTGCGAAACTCAGTTCCTTTCATATTCACATATTCCAACAACAAAACGCTATCCATGGACCTCACCTCGGCTACATTTCTCATGAAACTGTGAATCAACGCTATGATGAGACAACATAGCCCAAATATGACGATAACAACAATCGAAGTTGCTTGGGATTTATGTGTGTGTCAGTGCTATCCAAATCAAAAGTTTCCACCTTATTTTGAATTACCTTTGACCTACCATTCCGTCTGCCACCGAAAATGCCGATAGCGGCCCTCCACGTTAGCAGGTCCACCATTGCTGCTTCTGCTGTTCTTGACTACTTAATGTACCAATTTATATACTGTAGGAAAAACTACGATAATCTAGGATTCTGTCTGGACTGTAGACTGGGGAATCCATAAACTGATCCAACAAGTCCAGAAAAAAGCGAGAGAGAGAGAG
>JADBJO010006907.1:105129-110129 GCA_016801955.1 Conus betulinus
GAAAGAATTATTCCTGTAGCTGTTTGTTTTTATTACTCTATTATCTACGTCATTCATTGATTTGTTAAAATAGTTTTACCAATTGAGATGCCGCGGCACTGAGACTGGGAATGAAAAAAAAACACATTAAAAAACGGAGTATTGTTGTATTTCGTAAGGGAGCGCGTTTCTGTCGTCATGAAAGAGGGACTATGGTAATGAAAGAGATACTGTTATACATGCGTAGCAGTGCCGTAGTATTTTCTGTACAACAATTTCGTGTGTGTGTGTTGTTGTTGTTGTTGTTGTTGCTGTTGTTGTTTTTTGTTTTGCTTTTCTAGTCAGGATTCTCTGAGCGCAGCAAATGAGCTGTTCTGGCCGTTTCTGCGTATCTTGTGTGATGTTGATCATTGGTCCATTCTGACCATTCCCTATATCTACGTATGAATTTAACTATGATTCTGCTAGTGCATTCACAACGCCTTTTGACTTTCAAGTGCAGTCTGTCCAGCAGTGTGGTGCTGAAATATGAGGGGTTGAAAATGGTGAAAATTTCGAAAAGGCGAATCGTTTTGTGCCCCGAAACGATTTTTAATTAAACATGGATAGTCGTAAACTGAAGAATTTTGTTTATCATGACTTCGGGCTGAACCAATTTGCCTAAATTCATGTGCATACGCTAAGATCATTGAGAATTGATGGTAACAGATTACCTTGCTAAGTTTATTCAATTCTTGAACGTCGGTAATAATAGACTGCCTTGCAAAACCTGTACAGTTCTGAAAAAAATCAGATCATTAAGTATTGATTATAACAGCTTGCTTTGCAAAGCCTGCACAATTCTGAAACGATTGAATAATCTGAGATCGATGATAACAGACTGGCTTGCACAGTCAGTGCAGTTAGATTATCTAGGATCGATGGTAACACGTTGCCATGCAAAGCCTGCACACTGCTGAAACGATTGGATTACCTATGATCAGTGATAACAGATTGCCTTGGTAAAGCCTGTACAATTCTCAATCAGGTTATTGAGGAGGGATGCTAACAGGTTGCCTTGCAAGTCTGTACAATGCTGAAACAATTAGACAGTCTGTTACGCAGTGTTGCATCTGTATACATGAATTTGTTTCGGACATAGGCATGTTTAGTAAATGGGGAAAAAGAAAAGTATGATAATGCTCAAATAAGATGTTGTGTACTTCAGAGGCTAGTTTAATCGTCATTTGAATGCGACGTATTAACTCATCATCTGCACGGGGCTGTGGCTTGAAAATAAAATACATCGTCTTTGTTCCCTTCTCTCTCTCTCTCTCTCTCTCTCTCTCTCTCTCTCTCTCTCTCTCTCTCTCAGAGCGGTTGCGCGCGCGTGCGCGTTTGTGTGTGTATGTGCACCAACGTCCCCCAGCGTCCCAGCCTTTCTTCCCTGAACCTTTTTGCTTCCTTCAGAAGTTCCTGTTGACCTCACAATTAATGTCGTTGAAAACCCTCCCTCTCCATTTTTGTCATCACATTCACCCAGAGATGTCCTCAAGTTCGTGGAAGAAGCGAGTATATTTCTTTTGATCTTTTCCTTTGATTTCAATATTCTTATTCGTTCTCCTTTTCGGGGGAGAGGGGGGAGGGGGGGGGTACAGGGGGAAGACATGGGGGGGGGGGGGGGATGAGAAAGAGGGACGGAAGGGTGGGGTGGGGTGGAGTGGGAGAGGGGGAGGGGAGGGTGGGAGGCTTTTCTCGTGTTTTCACCTTGGAACACAGTTTTCTTCGTGCGTGTTGTTGTGTTAATCTTGACGTTTTTTCACGGGTGGTTTCAGGCTACTGTTGGCCATTACGGGGTCGGCCGAGTTGTAAATGTTTATAAGCCAGATCCTTCCACCTTTTCGTTTGTTTTGCTTTGTTTTTGTGTTCGGCCCCCCTCTTTCTTCCTCCCCTCATCACTTTCTCCTTCTTTTCCTTCGGCTCCTCCCACTCTGCCTCTTTTATGCTATCGTATAATTCTTTCAGTCGATCATCGTTTTTTTTCTTCCTAGTCCTTCCCCAGCAACATATTATGGGAACTATCAGAGTTCGTCTTGAAAATGAAACAGGTTCTTCTAGAGTGTTTGGACTTGCATGATGTGAGACACAAACATTTTACAGCGGATTCCATGAAAACCTTGTTCAGAGATGTTCCGCATGATGCGATCTTTGAATTCTTGAAAGAGATTAACTTTTTCACGGGATCTGAGATTTTACAGTGGAAAGATTTTTCAACAAAATTTCGGATGGGTTTTTTTAACAGATGTATTTCAAAGAGTTGTGTGAATGAATGACTAGTGAGTTGAGTTTAACGTGGTGACACCTCTGATATGGCCCTTTGCGGTCGGCTGGCTGTAAACAACATTACCTTATTTCCCAGTCCTTCCCCAGCAGCAGATTATGGAACTACCAAAGTTCGTCTTGAAAACAGAACCGTTTATATCGCCTGTCTAGAGACGTCTTTCGTCCGCTGAGTCGGACCCATCAGTGGAACCAGGCTGAATTTTATTAGTTCTTCAGTGGCACCAAGTGCAGGTATACCTTACTACATTTCTGTGTCAAATGCAGGTATACCTTACTACATTTCTGTGTCAAATGCAGGTATACCTTACTACATTTCTGTGTCAAATGCAGGTATACTTTACTACATTTCAGTGTCAAATGCAGGTATACCTACTACTACATTTCTGTGTCAAATGCAGGTATACTTTACTACATTTCTGTGTCAAATGCAGGTATACCTTACTACATTTCAGTGTCAAATGCAGGTATACCTTACTACACATTTCTGTGTCAAATGCAGGTATACCTTACTACATTTCTGTGTCAAATGCAGGTATACCTTACTACATTTCAGTGTCAAATGCAGGTATACCTTACTACATTTCAGTGTCAAATGCAGGTATACCTTACTACATTTTTCTGTGTCAAAATGCAGGTATACCTTACTACATTTCTGTGTCAAATGCAGGTATACCTTACTACATTTTCTGTGTCAAATGCAGGTATACCTTACTACATTTCTGTGTCAAATGCAGGTATACCTTACTACATTTCTGTGTCAAATGCAGGTATACTTTACTACATTTCTGTGTCAAATGCAGGTATACCTTACTACATTTCTGTGTCAAATGCAGGTATACCTTACTACATTTCAGTGTCAAATGCAGGTATACTTTACTACATTTCAGTGTCAAATGCAGGTATACCTTACTACATTTCTGTGTCAAATGCAGGTATATCTTACTACATTTCTGTGTCAAATGCAGGTATACTTTACTACATTTCTGTGTCAAATGCATGTATACCTTACTACATTTCTGTGTCAAATGCAGGTATATCATCTACATTTCTGTGTCAAATGCAAATACATCCTCTACATTGCTGCACCCAAATGCAACAGATGTATCATCTACATATCTGCGTCAAATGCAGGTATATCATCTACATTTCTGAGTTCAGTGCAGATACATCATATACATAAATGTGTGAAATGCAGATATAGCATCTACATTTCTGCTGCGTTCAGTGCAGGTATATATTATCAGCATATCTGTGTCAAATGAAGGTAAATTATCTACATTTCTGTGTCTTTCTCACAGCTTAGCCCTGATATGGCCCTTTGTGGTCGGCTGGGCTATAAGCAACATTATCTTGTCTCGTCTGATCTTATCTTATCTTATCTTATTCTCACCATCAGGATTAAACGTACCACCCAGAACAGCACAGCGAAGGATTAGAAGAACATAGGGAGAAGAAAGAAAGAGCGGGAAGAAACCAGAGCGCATGAAAATTAAAACGAGACGTACAAAGTTATAAATGTAATGTAGGCGTGAGGTGGTGGTGTGTGGGGGGGGGGTGGGGGGGGGGGGGGGGGGGGGGGGTGGGGGGGGGAGGGGGAGGGGTCGAGTCTGTGCTTGGGGACTTATTCCTGGATACGAAGGAGGTCAAAAGGCATCCATGGTCCGACTGGTCAGCTGCACTGCTTGATGACCTTGGCACTATCAGGCTTATTTGTACTGACAGCAACTAAGAATTTCACAGGCGAGGCTTTACTTACCTTTCCCAAAGAGATGCAAATTACCACCGACTGACAATAAACAACATGTTGAACAAAAAAAGTGCGGAGGGGGGGGGGAGGGTAGGGGGGCGCACACACACACACACACACACACACACACACACACACACACAGAGAGAGAGAGAGAGAGAGTGTGTGTGTGTGTGTGTGTGTGTGTGTGTGTGTTGTGTGTGTGTGTGTGTGTGTGTGTGTACCAAAGGTGTAGTGTGTTTCCATTTTCACACACGCATACATGTATATACACACGTACAGACATAGAGAGACACACAAACACACAAAAGTGCGTGCGCACTCTCTCTCTCTCTCTCTCTCTCTCTCTCTCTCTCTCTCTCTCTCTCTCTCTCTCCTCTCGCCTCTTCTCTCTCTCTGTCTCACTCTCTAATCCTCTCTTCCTCCCTCCGCTCTCTCATCTCATCTCGTTCATCCTCTCTCCCCTCTCTCTCTCTCTTGTCCTCCTTTCTCTCTCTCTCATTTCATTTAATCTCCCCTTTCTGTGTGTTCATTTTCTGCCGCTCTGCCTCTGTCTCTTTCCTTCACTCCGCTATCATTCCAGATGGGTCAATGACAGCAAATATCTTGAAAACTGCCCCAGTCTCCCTTCCACGATCCTGTCAGTTGTGCCTCCCCCCATCATTCTCCCCATCCCCTATTCCCCCCCCCCCCCCCACCCCACACACACACACACACACACACACACACACACACACCTTCTCCCCTCCCCTCCTCTGTCCTCCTCTTCCCCTCCCCTTCCTCCGTCCACTCTTCTCTGGCCATCTTTTTTTTTTCTTCCATCCCCCCCCCCCCCCCCCCCCCCCCCCCCCCCCCCCCCCCCCCCCCCCCCCCCCCCCCCCAGTCTCATTCATCACTTCGTCGTGTTTGCCAGGGTTTGTGTTGTGTGTGACGCCATATCTGAATTTCGCGT
>JADBJO010006907.1:115129-123506 GCA_016801955.1 Conus betulinus
CATCTACCCAACAAAGGGAGTGGAGTTTTGTGTGCATGACCGTTTTTTCATCCCGCCATTAAGGCAGCCATACTCCAACTTCGGGGAAGGTGCATGCTATGTGTAACGTGTCATCCATACCAACGGCCAAACCGGTCTTCCCTTCCGAAAGCTGGTGATGGGATTTGACGTGTGTGCAAGATGTTATGCGTGCGTTCACACACAGAACCCGGTTTTAGTCTCATTCGAAGGACTGTGTGGGGAATGGAGTCGGAACCAATGTTAACTCCGAGGGAGAAGCCCCCCTGTACCGAAACGGCCCCGGCCGAGATGCGAACCGGCAACCCCAAGATTACGAGTCCGATGCCCAACCAACTGAGCTATTCCGGCCCCGAAGGCTTCAGAGGTAAGTTCGGTGTTTGCGGAGAGGGGGAGGGGGAGGGATGGGGGGTTCAGCAAATTGAATTTTTTATAAAATACAAACTACTAGCCTGTCGGTTCGAGTGTCTTTTGGATATTCCGAGGCTGCGAGTGTTCGTTAGTGGTTGAGTGTGCGTTTTTTTTCTTTTTTTCTCTTTCATGTTTTCTTCTCCTGTGGGAGTTTGGTCTTTTACATGGCATCTTTTTTTCTTTCTGTTAAATTCTGAAAGTGGGAAAACTGGGGGGATGTGAAGTGGAGGAGTGCGAAGGCCGGAGGGTGTGACTTGGTTGGAGAGCGCGAGTAGGCTACATTTGTTTTTTGTTTTTCATGGGGATTATGTGCACTCAGGGAGGAGCATCGTTTTCGTCGTAAAACGGCGGGGTGTTGCAAGGAGAGGGGCCGGGGCGGACATCTTGAGTGGGAGGCGTTTTTTTTTTTTTTTGTTTGTTTTGTTTTAATGGGGGCATCATCGTTTTCGTCGTAAACGGTGGGGCGTTGAAATGAGGGGCCGGGGCGGACATCTTGAGTGGGAGGCGTTTTTTTTTTTTTTTTTATGGGCACCGTTTCGCCCCCCCCCCCCCCCCCCCCCCCCCCCAACTTCACCCCTTTTGTGTCTTTTCCCCTGGGTGGGAGGTAGGTAGTGTGGGGGAAGATGTTGCGTGTCGCCACACACTGTGGCTATCCTCACTCGATCCTCCTCTGTTCTTCTTCTTCTTCTGCTTCTTCTGTCGTGTGGCCACAATCAACACCGATTATTTTGCCACAGAATAGAGGGTTTCCATGAACCGGCTGCCCGACTTTTTAAAAAAAAAATCCCTTTCTTTTTTCTTTTTTCCTGTGTGGGCTTGAAATAGCTCTTCAAGTTGCATGAATAGATCACAGCATCTGCTCAGGATCACATTTACACACACCCTGCCCACAATCTGGATCAGAGGGGACGAGAAGTGACGGGCAGGCATCCTAGTGTGACCGCCCCCCCCCCCCCCCCCCCCCCCCTACCGAAGCAGTCCTCCTACCAGCACACCCCCTACTCACTACCTACCGAACCAAGCATTCTCACATTCATACAGGACAGTTTGAGTTTGCGTTTGTTTTGATCTTACTCCTGAAATTTCGCAGCAGCGAGACTGTCAAGAGTGTCCGCACTGTGTTCTTGTGGTCTTCATGTACGCGTCACGTTACTACTTTCATAACTTACTGAAGTGATGTGGCCGTCACGGGGGTGGACTTAAGTTTAGTGGTGGGGGGTGGGGTGGATGTGCGTGTGGGGGTGGGGGGGGGGGAGATTCTGTCCTCTGTTTCGTGCGATTCTTCGACTCGTCTTGGAGACAGATTCTGAGACTAAACGTAACATCATCCCCAATTACATCGACATGGCGAGACCGTGGAGTAGAGAGAGGGAGGGGGGGGGGGGGCAGAGGGGGTGATGAGAACAGTGGAAGGGAGGAGGGGTGGGAGTGGTGTGTGGAATGGGGAGGGAGGAGGAAAGTGGCGGAGGGAGGTGGGGGAAGTGAAAAGTCGCCTCACAGAACAACATGACTCAAAGGAACAAACATGGACATGACCTGTGGGGAAGGTGGACAGAGGAAGGGAGATGGGAGGTGGGGGGGCGGGGGGGGGTGCGGTGGGGGGAGATCAGGAAAAATGGTGGGGATGGAGGAATGCAAATGAAGGCAGAAGAAGTGCTGAGGTAGAGGCCGGAAGACATGGGACAAATGGGGGGGGGGCTGTGGAAGAATTAGGAAAGACGGGGGGGGGGGGGGGGGTGCGGGGGGCGGATTAAGGGTCAAAGGAAGTGACAAGGAGGGAAAAGGATGGAAGGAACTGGGGGGGGGGGGGTCTTTATAGTTGTAGGATTTAGTTTGTTAGTGTTAGGAGTAGGAGTTGGGGCCAGGGGGGGGGGGTGGGGTGGAGGTGGGGAGGCTGGCGAGGACAGTTGCGGGGGGATGGGAGGAGAGTTTGCGGTGGATAGAGTCGACGCGGAGTGTGTGTGTGTGGTGTGGAGGTGGATAGCGCAATAAGAGGGAGTGACGATGAACATACACAAACGCCGACAAGAACCAAGTGGATGATTGAGACCGGAAGGTAGTAGAAGAACAGCGAAGGCGAAGGGGCGAGGGGGGTCGGGTGGTGCGGAGGGGGCAGAGGGGGGTCACATCTAAAAAAGAAAAGAGGGACATAGCACGGGAAACATAACAAAGTGGATGAGACAAAAGAAATCGGATCGCGGAAGGAATAAAGAAGGGGATTGGGGGGGGAGGGTGGGGGGGGGGGGGTGCGGGGGGGGGGGGGGGGGGGGGGGCTGGGGACGGAGGACATTTTTAGAAAGAGTAGGAGCTTTTTTCGGTCCTTTTGGAAATAGGTCAAAACCCTGACTTGGGTTAAGAAAACTGTGTATTTCTAGAATGTCATTTTGCTAGGGGTGGTGGTTCATGGGGGGGGAGAGGGCGTGAGGGAAGCGACGGTGCAATTGGTAACGCGCTCGCGCTCGCTCGGTGGGGCCCCCCCTCTCTCGGGGGGGGGGGGGGGGGGGGCGGGGGTGGGGGTCGGGTGGCGGGTGCGGGGCGCTCTGTCTCTCCTATCTATCCCTCCCTCTCCCCTGGGGCCTGTGGGGGGGGGGGTGGGGGGGGGGTGCGCCCCCCCTCGGCCGGTGCGTCGGGGGGGGAGGGTTGTGCCCGTGGTCCTCCCTCCCTCCCGCCCTCCCTCTCGCTCTCTCTCCTCTCGCTCTCTCCTCTCTCTCCTCTCTCCTCCCTCCCCCCCCATCTCTGACTCCTGAATGTGTATTGGTATGTCTCTCCACTTCCCTCTCTCGTTTCCCTCTCCTCTCTCTCTCCCTCTCTTCTCTCGTCCTCCGTCTCTCCCCCCTATCTCTCTCTGCTCTGTCCCTCTCTGTATTTGCGTGTATGTCTCTCCCCCACGTATCTCCTCTCTCTCTCATCTCTCTGCCCTCTCTCCTCCCTCTCCCTCTTCCAACCCTCTCCCCTCTACCCTCTCTTCGCTCTCCTCTGCATCTCTCTCTTCCTCCCCTTCCTCCTCCTCTTTCCTCCCCCTTTTCCCTCCTCTCCTCACCTTCCTCCCCTGCTCCTCTACTTCCCCCCTCCCTTCCCCTCCTTCTCCTCGCTCTCCTCCCTACTCCTCCCTTTTCCTCTTCCTTCTGAGTCCCCTCCCTCTCCTCCTACTCCTTACCTTCCCCTCCCTCCTCCTCCCCCCTACCCCTCTCACCCCTCTTTCTCTTCTCCTCCCCCCCCTCGTTACTCTGTCCCCCTCCCCTCCTTCTAGATGTCTCTCCTCTCTCCCCTACTTATCCTTCCTTTCCCTCCCTCTCCTTACTCCTCGTTCCCCTCTCTCTCTCTTCTCGCCTCCGTCTCCTCATTCCTCTCTCTCCTCCCTCTCACTCTCCTTCCTCCCTCTCCTCTCCTTCCCTACCCCTCTCTCTTCCCTCTCCTCTGTCCCCCCCCTCCCTTATTATCTTATTGCTGTCTATCTCTCTCTCCCTTTCCCTCTCCCTTTCCTTCCATCCTCTCTACTCCCTCCTCTCTCCTCCGTCTCCTCCTCCTCCCTTCGTCCTTTCCCTCATTCCTTCCTTTCTCTTCCCCCTTTCTCCTCCCTCCTCTCTGCCTCCTCCCTCATCTCCCACTCCCCTTCGCTCGCCTCTCTCCTCCTCTCCTCGCATCCTGGGGGGGTCGGGGGGGGGTGCTCGGGGGCGTCACTACTCCCTCGGGGGAGGCCCCTCTCTCGTCTCTCTCTCTCCAATTAACTCTGGGGGGGTGGGGGGCTCCCTCTCTCTCTGTCTGTCTGTCTGGTACTTTGCAATTTTGAGTCGTCTCTATAGTGACGGATAAAACACATAATTCCATGTTTTAACAGTAGTGTCTGGGGAACCTTCAGTGGGCTGAGTTTTTGTCACCAGCATTGTCCTTCACCTGTTCTCAATTTCTTTCCTCTCTCTCTCATTTTGTTCAGCCTCTTTCTCCTCTTTCTTTCGGTTTCTCGCTGTCTGCCTCGCTCTCCCTTCGTGTTCGGCAGGACTCAACGCGCGGCGGCGTCCGCGCGCGGCAACACACACACAACCACACAACACAACCACCCCACACACATCACAACACACAGTACCCAAACGTACGCAACACGCACGCAACTCACACTTGCGGGCGCTTGCGCGCCGCGCAACATCACACACGCACGCACACACTTTTGGTTCTATTTGTTATTTTGCCCGTGTCTGAGTGTCTTGCTGGGTACGGTTGCTTTGTGTGTTCATTTGTGTGTGGTGTAGGGATACTGGGGGCATGAGTACTTGTGTCCTGTAACGTTGGATTGGTGTGTGTGGCGTGTGTTGTGTGTGTGTGTGGGTGTGGTGCGCCGCGCGCGGCGCGCAGCGCCGCCTTCCGCTGCGAAGTAGTGAGTACATAGTTGTAACACTGGATTTGTGTGTGTGTGCTTGCGCGCGCGCGTTGCGTACGAAGAAAAATTGAGGGCAGGAGTAACATGTAATATAACACTGGATTTCTTTTTTTTTTTTTTTTTTTTGGGGGGGGGGGGGGGGGGTGGGGGTAGGGGGGTCTGTGAGTTGTTAATGTTTTTGTGTGTGTCCTAATCAATCTTTCCAATGTTGGGTAAATTTTTTCGAAAATGCACCACTCAGACGGGCTAGGGAATGAGAAGACCCGTCGAACCTGTTAGGGGGGGGGGGGGGGGGGGGGGGGGGGGGGGGGGGGGATGGGGGGGGGGGGGGGGGGGGGGGGGGGGGGGGGGGGGGGGGGGGGGGGGGGGGGGGGGGGGGGGGGGGGGGGGGGGGGGGGGGGGGGGGGGGGGGGGTGGGGGGGGGGGGGGGGGGGGGTGGGGGGTGGGGGGGGGGGGGGGGGGGGGTGGGGGGGGGGGGGGGGGGGGGGGGGGGGGGGGGGGGGGGGGGGGGGGGGGGGGGGGGGGGGGGGGGTGGGGGGGGGGGGGGGGGGGTGGGGGGGGGGGGTGGGGGGGGGGTGGGAGGGGGGGGGGAGCGGGGGGTTGGGGGGGGGGGGGGGGGGGGGGGGGGGGGGGGGGGGGGGGGGGGGGTGGGGGTGTGGGGGGGGGGGGGGGGGGGGGGGGGGGGGGGGTGTCCCTTTACAAAAGCGCTGGTTCACAGTTGATTGAACTGATGGCGCCTGGGGAGGTGGGGGGCGAGCAGGTGGTTGGCAACTACCTCACAAAAAAATGTGGGACCCTTGCTAGTGCGTCAGTTCTGAGAACTCTTTCATCCCCTATCGTAGCCCCTGTCTGCCTGCCTGCCGTCTGGCTTTCGTCCTGCCCCCCCTCTCTCTCTCTCTCTCTCTAATCCATCTCTACTCTCTCACCTCCTCCTCATCCTCTCCTCTCTCCCTCTCTCTCTCAAAGCACCCAGACCAGTTGTCATCTTAATAAGTAAATTTAATCAGTAATAATGTAGTGCATGTAAGATTATAACCTTGCATGAATCTTTTCGGTATTCCTACGTCACATAAGTTTATTTTTCCTTTATGTTCCTTCCCCCTTCCACCCTATTCCCTCCTTTTTTTTTTTTCTTTTAAAATTCTCCTCCTCGTGCTGCTGCGGCACCGGGTGAGGAGGCACTGTTTTTTTGTGCGTTTTTTTCGTTTTCTGTTCCGTCTTTTTGTTTGTGACCCTCCGCACAAAAAAAAAAAAAATATTTGTCGAAGTATCTCTCGTTTGTGTTCGTTTCGGTGCATAGAACAAGCGTTGGCTTTGCATATGCTTAGTTTGGTTCTTTCAATTTTACTACTTGTGACATAGGCCTGGAACACCAAGGCTACGTCAAATGTTGTTATGCTGTGCATAGTTATATGCGGGGATTGGCTTCAGTCATTCGTGACGAGCTCATTAGCGTCATATTATCAGTCTCCAAAAAATCCCCCCGAAAGTCCGAGTGTGGCCTGCCCCATGTGTGGGGGTAATCGAAAACGGTCACACACGTGATTCATCTCATGTTTCTCATCCCCAGCTGATGCGCTTTTGATACCATAGTGGTTTCAAGCACTTTCGGCTGTTTTGATAGATCCCTGGAGTCTTTTAGAAGCCAGGTTTACGACAACAACAATAACAACAATTACTACTACTACTACTTTGCAGGGGTTTTTTTTTTTTTTTTTTTTCAGCCGTTTCGTGTCCACTGTTCTTTTGTCCGTGTTTTGGCTTTTTTTTTTTTTTCCTTTTTTTTTTTTTTGTTTTTTTGTTCTTTTCTTTTCATTTTTTTTTTTACCAGAAAGATTGGTGAGAGAGGAGTCTGGCATAAAAGGGGCGGGAGACGAGGCAGGGGTTGGGAGGGGGTGGTGTGTGTGTAGTGGGGCGGGGGGGGGGGGGGGAGGGGTGTTGCGGGGGTGGGGGACGGAGCCTCATAACAAAGCATGAACCAGCTCACCGACATTAGGGCAATGAATGAAACCGGGGACGAGGGAAATGGGGGGGGGGGGGGTGGGGGGGGGGGTGGGGGGAGGGGGGGGGGGGGGGGGGGTGCTTGATGAGACGGGGGGGGGTAGGTGGAGAGGAGGAGGAGGAGCTTGACGAGACGGGGATGGGAGCGGTGGCGGGGGGGGGGGGGGGGGTGGGGTGGGGGGGGGAGGAGGTGGAGGCAGCAGTGGAGGTCTCATCACATATTTGACAAGCCAGCTGCTGTTGAAGGGGAAGAGACTTGGCAGATGGAAGATGGCGATAAAGGAGGGAGACGGTGGGGGGGGGGGGGGGGGGGGGGGGGAGGGGGGAAGGTGGAGGGAGAGAGAGACAGAGAACGAGACACAGAGAGAGAGAGAGAGGCGGGAAGAGGGGGCGGATCGGAAGGAGGTTTTGAGTGAAATATAAAGGAAGAGGTCGTATCATAAAACACTGGCAACGCAACTGTCGTTGCGGGGTGATGCCCGGATTTCGAAGATAACTAGTTTTGGGGGACAGTGGGGGGATGGGAGGTGGGGGGGGGGGGGGTGGGTCGGGCGGGTGACGGGAGATTAGGAGATCCGTTTGGCAGGACGACTGCAGGACGTGCAGGAGAGGGGGGGGGGGGGGTGGGGGGTGGAGGGGATGGAAGGGGAATAAAACAGCTGAAAGAGAGTGCGCGACAGAGCAGGAAGGGGTTTTTTGAAGAGGTTTTTGCTTTTCATTCAGTTATTTAAGATGAGGGAATAGGATGGGGTGGTGTGTGTGTGTGGGGGGGGGGGGGGGGGTGGTAGTGGTAGTGGCTGGGGGGGGAGGGGGGATGGGACTAGGGGGGTAAAATGACGGTGGACAGAGGAGGGGGAGAGGGAGAGGGGGAGAAGGGCAAAGAACTGAGAGACGATGATTAGGGGGGGAGAGAACCTGTATACATTGAAAAGATGAAGGCGACAGAGGTGAAGGTTCTAGAAGTAGTACCAGCATTTTAAACCTGGCTGCTTTGTTCCAGAAGAAGCTTTCGGTACTGTACAGAACCCGTCCACACACACCACACACACAATACCACACACACTGCACACGCACGTATGCAAGCTCACACAACACACACACACACACACACACACACACCCACAACACACACACACACTCACGCACGCACGCACGCGCACACACCACGCACGCACGCACGCACGCACGCACGACACACACACCCACACACACACACACACACACACACACCTGGCACACACACACCACACCCACAAACGCAGTCCACAAAACACAATACATCTCACTCTCTCTCGCTCCTCTCCTCTCTCTCTCTCACTCTTCCTCTCTCTCCTCTCTCTCTCTTCTCTCTCTCTCTCTCTATCTTCTCTCTCCTCTCTCTCTTACGTTTGGTAGTAACCCTTTGAGCCGTACAAAACCCATTCCTTGTGTTGCCTTAGAACATTCGGAGTGAAGAAGAAATCCCGTTTCCTTAAGTTCGCCCTCTGCATTGTACAGAAGCCTTCGCCGCAATGTTGTGGAAACCATTTGTTCGGGCATGATCCCTCTTCTGTATTGACACAGAATCCTTCC
>JADBJO010006908.1:0-7500 GCA_016801955.1 Conus betulinus
AGAGAGAGAGGAAGAGGAGACATAGAGAGGACGAGAGAGAGACAGAGAGAGACAGAGACAAAGACGGAGACAGAGAGACAAGATATAGACAAGAAGAGTTTTTCTGCTGACATTTTCACATCTGCTATGAGACCACACGTTCTGGCGTGTCGTGTATCCCATCGACCCCAGTTTGTAACTTTCAAAACCGACAGACAGACACAGACGACAGACAGACAGACAGACAGAGACAGAGACCGAGATACAAAGACAGAATAACAGATCCGAAAGAAAAGATAGTGCGAACAGTCGTTTTTCCTCATTATACCGAAGCAATTTCGAGCCGCAAAGATAAGGCAATCTCCCTACCTAACCCTAGCATTCCGTCACTGCTTCTGCAAGACGCGGTTGTAAATGGCGAATCTGGAAATTCTGTTCCCTGCACGAATACCTTGTCACCTTAAACGAAAAAATAGAGTATAGAGGAGAGAGGTAGAGAAGAGAGAGAGGAGAGATAAGAGAAAGAAAGAAAGAAGATATAAAAGCACGAAAGGGCTACACATTACGTGCATGCAACTGTCATAGAGGAATAGGCAAAAAAAAAACCCTACCAGTCCCGGCCCCACCCTGAAGGCATTAAAATTGGAGAGAGAGAGAGAGAGAGAGAGAGCCGAAGACAGAGAGAGAGACAGAGACCCGAGACAGGACAGACACATACAGACACAGACACCCACACACACACACACACAGACAATCAGCGCAAAAATGGGAAAGGGAAAATGCAGCAGACAGACAGACAGACAGACAGATAGACAGACAGACAGACAGACACAGAGGCTCCTCTCTTTTTCTAGGTGATGTGACATAGCATTCAGCCGTACAGATAGAGAGAGAGATAGAGAGAGGAGAGAGAGATAGAGAGAGAAGAGAAGATAGAGAGAGAGATTGTAAAAGACACATAGACACACAGACACCACACACATACAAGCAAGCAGAAAAAGACAGAAGGGCAGACAGACAGAGAGACAGACAGACACAGCCCTTTTCTAGGTGATGGACAGCAATTCAGCCGTACAGCAATCTCCCTACCTGACCCTGAGTGTTCAGTTGGCTGCCTTCCGAGCACGTCTGTAATGGCCAGTGGTGCAAAGAGAGTTTCACTGCGGAATAGCTGGCCCATCTCATGTGCGGGAAAAAAAAAAAAGACTGTCACTGTAAGGCCAAACTTTCAGTGTGTTGTTGCACGTTTACAGAGGAACAAGAAAATGTAAGCGTACGTGTTCGTGCCTGTGTTTTGGAAAGATAGGAGGAGGAAGGACAAAATGAGTGAGGATAGATAGATAGATAGATAGATAGATAGATAGATAGATAGAGAGAGAGAGAGAAGAGAGAGAGAGAGATAGAGAGATAGACAGAGACAGAGACAGAGACAGAGAGAGACAGAGAGAGAGAGAAAGAAAGAATGAGGAGAATGAGAGAGAGAGAGAGAGGAGAGAGAGATAGAGAGAGAGAGAGAGAGAGAGATAGAGTAGAGGAGAGAGAGAGAGATTGACAGACAGACAGACAAACAGATAGATCGAAATAGAAAGACAGAGTCGTAGAGATGAACAAAAAGATGGGGGAAAGAGGGGGCAGGGAGGGAGAGAGGAAGGCAAGGACAGAGAGAGAGAGAGATAGAGAGAGAGAGAGAGAGAGAGAGAGAGAGAGAGAGAGAAACTGAGAGACAAATACGGAAGACAGAGCGACAAATGGATGGAAACAGCCTTTTTCCTCATAATACACAGCAATTTAGCCGCAAAGCCATCTTCCTTCCTAAACCTCGAAATTCAGTGGCTGCTTCTCAAGCGCTGTTGTGATGGGCGAATCTGGAAATACAGTTTTCCGTAGAATTGCTTGTCACCTAATGAAAAAGGAAGAAGAAAGAAAAAGAAAGAAAGAAAAGAAAGAAAAAAGAAGAAAAGGAAGGAAAGAAAGAAAGAAAGAAAGAAAGAAAGAAAGAAAGAAAAAAAATTCCAAGCTGCCAGGCTACACACTACGTGTGTCAGACTCTCATGAGGAACAGAGAAAAAAATGGCATCAGCACTTGAGAGCGTTAAAAAAAAAGGGATCAAAGGAAGAAAAGGAGGAGAGAGGAGAGAGAGAGAGAGAGAGAGAGAGAGAGAGAGAGAGAGAGAGAGAGAGCCCTTTTCTAGGTGATGGACAGCAATTCAGCCATAAAGCAATCTCCCTACCTGACCCTCAGTGTTCAGTGGCTGCCTTCCAAGCGCGTCTGTAATGGCCAGTGTGGAAAGACAGCTCTCTGCAGTATAGCTGGCCATCTCACGTGGGAAACAGAAAAGGAAAAGAAAAGCTATTACTGTAAGGCCAAACACTCAGTGTGTTACACGTTTACAGAGGGACAAAAAAAATCATGCATACGTGTTCATGCCTGTGTTTTGAAAAGCTAGGAGGAGGAGGCACAGCATGAGTGAGGTAAGGGGATGGAGAGGAGAAAGAATAAATGAATGGATTCTTTAATCAGAAGGCCATTGGCCCATTCTGATGGGGCCTAATCAAAATGCAGTTACAAACGATAATCACACAGTGTAAATGCATGTCTACCAGTACAATGCAAAATGGTAGCATCTAGTTAATGATGAGAACACGTCTTGCGAAGGCTTTATATAGGTACAATGACAAATTTCGCATCGTTACAATGTTAGACTATGAAAGTAAAAGACACAACCTGAAACATACATGGATTATGTAGTATTTTTTGTTGTTGAAATGAATTCTTTTCTTAAATCACTGTAAACTGGACACATAAAGACAAAATGGATCTCATCTTCCTCAGCAGATGAACATATTGGACATAACATCTGTGACTCAGTTGTTCTTGTGTACCTTAAAGAATGTGTCAATATAAGTGAAACTCCAAATCTAGATTTACTTAGGGCATTCTTTACATATTTGTTTATATTCATAGACACATGGGGCTCCCTTAGATAACTATTTTTAAACGCTCTATAAAAAACTGTATCTCTCACTTGTTTGCGTATGATTGTCCCATTCCTGCACCTGCAATCAGTTATTCGCTGTCTAAATTCTTTAATAAACATTGAAACCGACTCTACACCCTGATTATCCCAAACATAAGAAAATCCATATTTGTCTAAAGTTGTACGAACATGTGTAACCCACGTATACTTCCCCTTTCCGTCAAGACAACTTAACATTCTATATGCCTTATATGGTAATCTACGTTCCCCCCCCCATATGGGTCAGCTTTAACCCGAATTTAACGCAACGTACATAAGAGTTTAAGCATATAGGGTATCTACCTAAATCGCCATACAAGAAATCGTTCGGTGTTTCCTATATCTACACCTAAGAACTTTTTAAGACCATATGTGTGCACCTTTTTCTATTTCTAAAGCCGCCTTATCCAAAGCCCTTATTTCAGCGCCATACTGTACTATAGGCTGCACTTGGGCATCGAGTAGCTTAAAAAAAAAAGTTCAGGTGAATTATTCTCAAGTTCATACAATGTTCTCTGAATTGTTATCAATGCTCTCGTTTAGCTTTCCTCACCAATTCAGCACATACTGTATAGAAATAAAGTGTGTGGTTTGAAAAGCACATGCCTAGATACTTACAATTGTTAACAACTTTCATTTCTGTTGAACCATATATCCATTTTTTTCCCTTGAAAGCTAAGTAAAACCACCTTTCCTGAAAACTATAATATTACTTTTTATTCACCGTCATTACCGTCAATTCCGGATAACTGGATGCTGTACACAAAACTATTCAACTGGGTTTGTAGTCCAACCACTGTTTCTGACATCAAAATGATATCATCTGCAAATAATAAATAAACAACTCAGAGAAATCAGGCAAAAATGTGTCATTCCATGCCTTCCATTTTCAATTATTTCTAAAGCAAGTTCGTTAATAAACAAAGAAAACAAAATTGGACTGCACACATCACCTTTGTTTACCCTTTGAACAACCCCCTCATTTTGCGTTAAACATTATCATACCCCCCCTTATATTCCATTTTTAACATTTTTAAAGTACTGGCCACAGAAGTTTTCTTGATATGGAATCGAAAACTTTTTTTCAAAATCTATGAAAGCAACATACAACTTTCTATTGTTCACTAACTGCTTTTGAACTGACGCCATAAGTGTGAACATATGATCTATAGTTGAATAATTCTGTTTAAATCCAGCCTGATACTCACCAGTGGTATTATCTTCTTCAATCCATTTTTTGCAGTCTTACATTAATTATTGAACTGTAAAGTTTACTGCTCACATTGCTCAGTGATATACCCCTGTAATTATTCGGGTCATCTACATCTCCCTTTTAAGGTAATGTACAAATTATGGATTCTGTCCATTGTTCAGGATATACATCTTTATCAGACAGAGCATTAAACAACCTAACAACAACAACAAAAAAAGCAACATGATCATTAGAAAACTTTAAAAATTCACCCATTATATTATATACCATCTGGACCCGCTGATTTTGAATTCTTTAATTTCCCTAATGCACCAATAACCTCTTCTTTCTTAATTGGCTGATGAAACCATCTCTCTTCTCAATGTCTTCAACTGAATAGTCATACTCCTCCTCTTCTAAGTTTTGTATTATCAACCTGCTTGTCAAGAATATTTTTAAAATGCAAAAACAAGTCATCGGTACTAATGTTATTGTATAACACACGTCGTTTTAGGAACAATTTTGTGTGCACTGCTTCCCAAAACTTGTACTGATTACCTACAGAAAGACACCAGATCATTAAGTTGCAAATTTCTATATTCCCTTTTCTATTCTTTCCAAGAGATTTTTGTATTCTCTTCGAACTGTACAATACTCGGTCCTGTCATTATCTTTTAACGTTCTACAAACCTTCGAAAGTAACATTCTCACATTTTTTTTTTTTTTCTTCCAATTTTAACATTCTTCATCAAACATTTATTTCTCTTTTTCTCTTCTTGCCTGATCTCTCATCAAATAAATCTTTAATCTTTTCTTTCATACAACTGGCGTGTTTGCAAAATACAGTCATTAAATAATTCCAGAGCTCCATCATCTATGTCTGCATCAATCATTTGAGCTGCACGGCTTAAAGTGTCTTGAAAATCCTGATGACTAATGGCTTCAGTGAATTTGTTCAGCATAGTTAACTTTCCATCCATACCTCTCAATGAAACATGTTTCCTTTGATCTACAGTTTAACAATGCAGATGTATTGTTATTCTGGGTTTTTAATACATAATTCTATAGGAGGTGATCAGATTCTATCCTTTCCCACCGCACGACGAATTTCACAACATGCATGCAAAACAGAGAAAAAGTCATCACATGCCCAAAAAATAATCATTCACACTACTGCCAGTATCAAAATGTAAGTAAAATGACCATCTTTATCTCCATCACAAACACCATTCAGCATACATACTTGCAATGATTACAACAAGTTTAAAAAGCTTTTTCTTCATACCATAAGAATTTATTACTTTATCTTGCGAATTTCGAACCATTCTTTCATTGATTTCATCATCTGCAGCAGTGTTGCCAAAAAACCGCCATTATTCCTTGGAAATGTATCTCCTGTTTTTTACGGTGTAAGTCCCCCACACGCCAGAATATACATATCATCACTTAGTTAGTACGGCATCAGTAAGAATATCTTCAAGTAATTCCACATCACTGTCTATACTACTATAGTTATAATATGGTGTGATGCTCTGGCAGAATATAACAACAAATAAAAAGAATATCTTTATCAGTACCAAACAATAATTTGTTTATAGAAAAACAAAGGAAATTCACGCGTTCGTTCAACTGTTCTCTCTCCATTACATGATGAACAACTTCGTTTTTAATGAGACAAACAAACCCCCCCCCCCCCCCCCCCCCCAACGTCTCAGAACCTCCTCCCCTTTTGGACAGCTTAACTGCTGGTTTGCAATATGCTGTGTGTAATTCGGAAATGCTAGTGGATCAAGCTATCACACAATGTCTCTACTAAACAAATAAAGTCAAAAGATGAAAGATAGGAAGTGAAAGAATTGTCATTCAATTTGGACAAAATACCAAATATGTTCCAAGCAAAAAAAATGAATATTCGTGTTTCATATTTACATGCACATTCTTTTGGACCATTCTTTTTATTGTTAACATTTTTTTTCAGAAACACTTTCAATACGGCCCCCTAATGAATGTGACCCATTTTTTCCTTCAAACCCCACCCCACTGATTTCTGCATCACGCTAACAGGTTCGCCAACGATGGAAAGCACATGTTTTTTGCACGATCTGTTTCTTGACACAAACTCGAACGGTGTAACTTGTTCAGTGATCCCCTGTGTACATTCTGCAACGTTGAAAATCATAATCACTAGAGGCTAAATTTCTTTTGAACACATTCGGCCGGCCTAATCCCTATTTTTGTCTGAACAAGATTTCCATTAGCACTGAGGTAAAATTTGGGTTCCGTCGATAATAAGGTGGTGGTCAAAAGATCATACTAGCTCTTTCCCCCCCTCTCCTCTCTCTCTTGCCTCTTTTAAATAAGGACCAAGTTTTTTTTTTTTTTTTTCCTAATTTCTCTGATTCTTCTACTGAAGTCCTCTCCAACGAAAATAGATGTGCCTTTCAGCTTACCTTTAGCTCTCAGAATGTCTTTCTTTGTCTTTGAAAAATGTACATCTAAACCACAATCGGAGAGTCCTTCTTGGAGGATACACGGTGCACTCGGGTCGAATTAAACACTCTTCTGTCAGTTCCAGTTGGTCCACAATCAGTTTCCCTGACACTGTCTTCACAATCCATCCACGTTTCATTGTCTTTGCGAGGTATTCCATGGAACATATGGTTGTTTCGTTTCGATATGTCTTCAAGTTCATCAGTTTTTCTGCACTCAAGATTTTCACATCTAGCTTTTAACATTTCATTTTCACTTTGGAGGGCTTTCTTTGCTTGGCTTAACGTCAAACCTTCTCCTCGAGTGTCGCCATTTTGTATTTCAGACTTCTAAATTCCTCTTTCAATTCCTTGATGTCACCTTGCATTATGTCGAACTTTGTATTTAGGTCATGGTTCATTTTTTTTAACAAAGTGTCCATCACCTCATTGACATGTGTGGTCAGCTTTTTTTCCGTCTGTAGATTGGCATCTAGCGGAATCCACGTCGTCCTTGCTGATCATCTTCCCAGCAGAATAGAGGGTCAGTCGTGACTGTCGGGTTTCCTTGCCTTGAAAGGGGTCCGGGGTTCTTTTCAACGTCCACCACAACCGGTGTAAATGTCCCCCCCAGAACAGAAGTGTCAGCAACACTCCCCCGACACGACAACCCGGTTGACCTCTGCCGAACTCTCAAGGTCAGCAACAACATGGCCTTCTTCTTTCCGTTTTGCTGTGAGAGGTACATGAAGTTGATAACACACAGCGGTATACCTCCCACATACCGCTCTGAAGGTGAGTGGAGCCACTGGCATGGCTTGACTGGTATCGTCATCAACGTGTG
>JADBJO010006908.1:10000-12500 GCA_016801955.1 Conus betulinus
GAAGCACAGACAAGAGAGCCGAGGCCTCGACAGGTGACGACGCCGAATCCACGAGAGACAGAAGAGTCAACGACCGACACACACACACCGCACGCCACACAGAACAGGAGGAATGGCACTGAGAACACAGACATGAGAGAAGAGAGGGAATGCCGAGAGACGAAGGAGAAGACACAGAGGACGATCTTTGCGAGACTGCACGGACACTGCGAGGCGGAGGAGGGGGTGGAAACAGCACACACAGAACGGACAGAAGAGCAGTTACGCGGAGCATTGACGAAAAGTAAGAAGAGCTGAGGAGCGTGACCGAGTACGTCGTTCCCCACCCAGGTCCGGAATAACGAGACGGCCAATACCAAGTCGAAATCCCACAAACACTTTGCGAACTTTAGGAATTGTTATATCGGTTAAATATTTCTCAGGCTGCCATAAGGATTTGAGGAACGATATGTTGAGTGTCTGTCACTATTAAGTATTTTACTATACCATTTTTGCCTATCACAGTCAATCATTAGAGAGAAAGAGAGAAAGAGAGACGTTAGAGAGAGAGAGAGAGAGAGAGAGAGAGAGAGAGACGATGAGGAGAGAGAGAGAGAGGAGAGAGTCAGACAGACAGAGAGTCAGACAGACAGAGAGAGAGACAGAGAGAGAGAGAGAGAGAGAGAGAGAGAGAGAGAGAGAGGATAGGGTTAAGGGGAAGGGTTTGTGTGGGGGAGAAAAAGGGAGACAGAGAGACAGCCTCGTGCAATTTCCTGTCTACAGAGCTTTCACCTTTCAGTGCTCCTGACATGATAAAAGTAGCCCCAGTTCCCCAGTTCTCCCGGTTCCCCAGTTTCCCCGGTTCCCCAGTTTCCCCAGTTCTCCCAGTTCCCCAGTTCTCCCCAGTTCCCCAGTTCCCAAACTCTCCTTCCTGGCCCAGCCTTGAAAAGAAGTCGCCTGTCTGATGAGAACAGTCAGAGCACACACACACACACACACACACACACACACACACACACACACACACACACACACAGAGAGAGAGAGAGAGAGAGAGAGAGAGAGAGAGAAATGCTTACCGAGAGAGAAATGGCTTAAAGAGATACAGAGAGAGAGAGAGAGAGAGAGAGAGAGAGAGAGAGAGAGAGAGAGAGAGAGAGAGGGTAAGAGAGAGAGAGAAACACACACACACCACACACACACACACACACACACACACACAGAGGAAAATGTCAATGTTACTTATGGCCCAGCTGATAGCAAAGGACCATATCGCGGCTGTTACCTCATTGAATGCCGTTAGTCAAGAACACTCAGTCTGCTCCATACTGGCATGGTGAAATGTAAGACCATAGACTTGGTAGAGAAACAAGTTATGAAGATAAAAGTACCTTTTATTCTCATGATGAAGCATAGAAGGCGTGTGCAATCCCAGACAAATGCTGCGTGCAATACTCGTTCACCTACTACACAATCTTCACTAAAAAATGAATGTTTGTTTCCCTCCTTACTATCAGAATTAATACCTTTAGTACCATAAATATTAACATTGTTATTATTTTTATTATCTTTATTTTTATGTTCATCTATTTATTCTATTACCATTATTTAATTTTTTAATGCATTTATTATCATTATTATTATTATTATTCAATTTCTTTTCTTTTTCATGTTTCATTTATTTATTTTTTTGATTATTATAAAAATGTATATTCTAAATTTATTTCTGTATCGTGCTTTTATTACCTTAACTTTCACTATCGTTGTTAGTAGTACCATTCAGTAATAATATTGCTAGTATTGATACTACCACCTGTAGCATTGACATCACCATCGCCTTAGCCTCCCGGACTGTTGCCACGGCAACCCTGCTGTTTAAGAATCCTCTAACCCACTCTCCTTTCTCCCATACCTACTTATTGACACCAAGACTGGTAGTAATCTTGTATCTTTTATATATATATAATATTTTTGACCATTATTAGTATTCCTATCAGTAATTATTATCATCATTACGACTTTGACTCGCACATTATTTCCTTTCCAACAGCCTCGTTTTCATTCAACGCCTTCTTTCTTGCGCTGAACACAGAAGCGATCAAAGCTAAGTGCATTTTCGTTATTTGTTTCATATTTGTTACACCTGAAGAAGACCTAAGAGGTCGAAAACGCGTTGTGGTTTGTCTTGTGACTCGTTTGTCCACGTTCTCTGGGCGGTTCGCTGACATTGGTATTAGACGAAAAACAAAAGGTGTCTTAGGCTCACCTCGATGCGCTAAGTTGAATGGAACCCTCAGCTAAGCTGTACGACCACTCCTTTCCCATGAAACTGCGACAAATACACAGTAAGCTGAGTACTCCTTCCCCACCTGCACGCCATTTTGAGCATGATCCAAAAAAAAAAAAAAAATTACAACACGTGATCAGCAGTCAAAATGGCTTGCAGGTGGTTGCTCTGGCTGTGATCGGCTGAGCTTACTGTGTATTTGTCGCAGTTTCATGGGAAAGTAGTGGTAAAATG
>JADBJO010006908.1:22500-25000 GCA_016801955.1 Conus betulinus
GTGTGTGTGTGGATGTGTACGTGCGTGGACGTGTATTTACGTATATGTGATCTCCTCTCTCTCGCTCGCTCCCTTCTTTTTCTTGCTCTTTTGAACTAAAATGTTCAGAAAACTGTCAACATTTCTAATGTTATGGAGAGATTTTGTCCGTGGTCAGGTTGCTTCCTGCTTACTGGCAGGTTGGCTGAAAGCGCTGTGGGGTTGGAAACTCTGGTACTCCTCTCTCTCTCTCTCTCTCTCTCTCTCTCTCTCTCTCTCTCTCTCTCTCTCTCTCTCTCTCTCTCTCTCTCTCTCTCGCCCTCTCTCTTCCCATCTTTTTCTTAATCTTTCTGACACTGTCTGTCTGCTTATCTGTCTCTCTCTCCATCCCCATCTGTCTCTGTCTCTGCCTCTGTCTCTCTCTCTTCTCTCTCTCTCTCTCTCTCTCCATCCCCTTTTGTCTGTCTGTCTGTCTGTCTGTCTGTCCCCCCCTCTCTCTCTCTCTCTCTCTCTCTCTCTCTCCACCCACTCCCCTTACCTCACTAATTTTTGTCCCCACCTTCCATTTTTTTCAAAACGCAAGCATGCATACGTGTGTGTACATTTTTTGTCCCTCTGTAAACGTGTAGCACACCGAGTGTTTGACCTTACAGTAATAGCTTTTGTTTTTCTTTTCTTTTTTTTTTTCGCACGTGAGATGGGCCAGCTATTCCGCGGAGAACTGTCTTTCCACACTGGCCATTACAGACGCGCTTGGAAGGCAGCCACTGAACACTGAGGGTCAGGTAGGGAGATTGCTGTACGGCTGAATTGCTGTCCATCACCTAGAAAAGGGCTGTGTCTGTCTGTCTGTGTTAATGCCTTCTTGCCCCGTGTGTGTGTGTGTGTGTGTGTGTGTGTGTGTGTGTGTGTGTGTGTGTGTGTGTGTGGTGTGTGTGTGTGTGTCCGTCTGCCTCTCTCTCTCCCTCTCCCTCTCTGTCTCTATCTTTCTCTGTCTCTCTGTCTCTGTCTCTGCCTCCGTCTCTGTCTGTCTGTCTGTCTGTCTGTCTGTCTGTCTCTCTCTCTCTCTCCTTTACATTTCTTTTCTCCCTCGTTACCTTTCTCATTTTTACGCCCCTAGGTGCTGATGTCACTTTTTTTGTTCTTCTGTAAGAGTCTGACACATATCATGTGTGGCCTGGCAGCAGTTATATTATGCCTTTGTTTTTATTCTTCCTTTCTTCCTTTCGTTTTTTCTTTCTTTCTGTCTTTCTTCCTTTCTGTCTGTCTGTCTGTCTTTTCTTGTCTCAATAAGGTGACAAGCAATTTTGTGGAGAACTGTACTTCCAGATTTGACATGGCAAAGATGCTTGAGAAGCAACTACTGAATTTCTAGAGTCAGGTATAGAGATGATTTTAACTGCTAAATTGCTCTCTCTCTCTATCTCTCTCTCTCTCTCTCTCTCTCTCTCTCTCTCTCTCTCTCTCTCTCTCTCTTCATGTTTCTTTCACCGTTTCTTCATTCTGTCTCAGCCCTTCCCTCTTTTTCTGCATCCTCTCATGTGTTCTTTTCCCCTCTGCTTTCATCTTATTCCTCTTGCTGTGTCCTCTGGGCTTTTCTTATTTGTCTGTTCTTTTACGTGTTTTTTTTTTCACCTTCTCCCTAAGATTCTCTCCTCCACACTTTCCTGTGGTTTTTCTCCTTAAACAAAACAAACAAAAAAAACTTCTGGTATTTCTTATTCTTCTATTTCTTCTACAACACCAACAGCTACAACAACAACAATGACAATAAAAAAAATAATGATAATATGATGATAATAATAAGGATAACGATAATAATAATAGTAATAATAATAATAATAATGATAACAATAATAATAATAATAATAATGAATGATGATGATGATGATGATGATGATGATGATGATGATGATAACAATAATAATAATAATGATAATGATAATAATAACTTTCATACAGCACAATACCCCGTTATGAAAGCTCAAAGTGCACCAATCACACCAGCATACAGAAACCAGATGATCTTTCACAAGCAAACAAACATGCAAACGAACAAACAAAAATCGAAAATGTTCTTTCAAGCTTTCCCCGCTGGGCTTTTGTTGTTGTTCTAGTTGTTTTTAAATTTCGTTTGCTTCTTTACCCATTCAAGATTCATTTATTTGTCCTCTCTCTCTCTCTCTCTCTCTCTCTCTCTCTCTCTCTCTCTCTCTCTCTCTCTCTCTCTCTCTCTCTCTCTGCAAGCATCTGGCACTGACGTTAATATTAAGGTGGATGGCCACTCCAGAAGAGAGTTCTTTTCGCCATTCGCCAGAGGAGATGTTAGGAAATGAGAGTTGGGATGGGCGGAGCAGAAAAAACGGAGGAGGGGAGAGGGGGCGGAGTGAAGGGGGAGGGGAGGGGGGGAAAGGACAAAAGAGGCTCCCATGTCTGGCAATCTTGCAGGGGTAAAAAGAAGAAGAAGCAGCAAAGAAAAAAAAATCTAAAACAAACAAACAAACCAACGACAACAACGACA
>JADBJO010006908.1:45000-55000 GCA_016801955.1 Conus betulinus
AGAAGACGAGGAGAGGGGAGGAGGAGGAGGAGGGGGAGTGGAGGAGGAGGAGGAGGAGAGAGGAGAGAGAGAGAGAGAGAGAGAGAGAGAGAGAGAGAGAGAGAGAGAGAGAGAGAGAGAGAGAGAGAGAAGAAGAAGAGAGAAGAAGAAGAAGAAGAAGAAGAAGAAGAAGTGCAGCGGAAAAAAAGTAATCATGCCACTTATCCCACTAAAATACTTCTTAAAAAAAAAGAAGAAAGTTACAGCGGCCAATAAATGTGACTACTGTACTAACAAGTTAGACTTTATGGAACACATCTTTCGCGTCTACCAGCGTACAAATTCTAGAAACAAGTGCAACACTCACATCATCAACCTTCAAACTACGAGAACAACAGCGGTAACAACATACAAGAAGCTACCCTTAACTGATACACTCGATGGAAATGACAAAGAAACACGTACACTTAGTTGTAAAATGTCCGTAAGTACAATACATAAACAACACACTTACAACTTAAAGGCAATGTGTTATTCTTCTGTTTGATTCATTGCTGGCTTGTGTTTGATATTGTATACCCTCTATTCACACACACACACACACACACACACACACACACACACACACACACACACACACACACACACACACACACACACACCTCCCTCTCTCTGTCTGTCTGTCTGTCTGTCTATCTATCTATCTATCTATCTATCTATCTATCTATCTATCTATCTATCTATCTGCATATAGGTTCTGGTCATTAAAGTCCCCCCGAAGAAAACCTTCATGTGGTCGAAATATTTGGAATAACTTATAAGTCAGTTGTTTATCTCTCTTTTGTGAACCTCTCTCTCTCTCTCTCTCTCTCTCTCTCTCTCTCTCTCTCTCTCTCTCTCTCTCTCTCTCTGAAATAAAATGCAGACGCATTTATTGTTTGAAAGTGGAAAGCTCTGCCTCACATATAGATAAAGTGAATGAACAATGAGCATTAACTGGCACTGATTCGCAAAACAGAATGAATCAAGTAGCCTGACATATACATAACTTTTACACACACACACACACACACACACACACACACACACACACACACACACACACACACACACACACACACACACACACACACACACACACACACACACACACACACACACACACACACACACACACACACACACACACACACACACACACACACACACACACACACACAGACGCGCGCGCGCGCGCACGCACACACACACACAGACGCGCGCGCGTGCGCGAATGCTTGTACTTGCTGCAGCAATAACACACACTTCACACTTTCAAAATGGCTGGAAAACAAGTTTCTTATCTATAAAAGCTGACAGGCCGGTTAATAAACAAACTTGTGCTGTCCGTGATGATCACACTCCGACTGCACGGTGCTATCAAAATGGACACCTTTGAAATTAATGACAAACAAACAAGCCTCATTCTCTGTAAAAGTCAGCCGACAGATTAACAACCAAGCGTTCACTGTCAATGGCTAATGCCTGATCAGTGGACATTGGAGTAGAGCCTGAGGACTTTACATCTCTACGTTCGAGGCTGGTGGAGTTGTGCAGGAAGGCTGCGACAAGAGATACGGTCATCAGGACTTCCGGCCCATAGGGCTCTGTACGTATGTGCTTGCAAGCGCTAACAGACTTCACGAAGAAAATGGCACCATATGGGCCCTACTAGTAGTGGGTCCTAATAGAAGACCTGCTGAAACTTCCTACACAAGGCTTGAGCAAAATTGCTAATAGTGCTGAACAGTATATTGCAAAAAAAAAAAAAAAAAAGCAAATGATTTTATTTCTAGATGGCTCCTGTAAACCATTGTTTGCAGACCCAGACTAAATAATGAATGCATGCTGACTTTGTGCATTATGCTATGATTGATATGATCATAGACTACTAGAGCTGTTATTATGTCGCCCAACTTAGCCCCAATGGAAAATTTGAAAAACCTGTAAAATTCAAAGTATGTCAACTTTCATTACACAATCGGCTTGCCCCTCCCCCCCCCCCCCCTCCCCTTCTCTCTCTCTCTTTGCCAGTCAGATTTTTGTTTTACATGTTGTCCTGAAAATGTAAAATTGGAGTTGTAAGTATGAGCGGTATGTTGTTTATTTTCATGACTATACTGTTTACATTCCATCTCCTCTTATATATTATTTTGAGAAATGTATTGAAAAAAGATGCTAAAAATAAACAATACAAATGGCGAATTGTTGTTTGACCCATCTTTAGTGATGTAATACATGGCATCTCCTAGCAGTTCCACAGATGAATGGCCATGCAGATCATTTTTCACACTCTATCCTCATGCAGGAGTGGAGATCTGTCTTTCAGGGACACAGTCAGCCTCAGAGTTGGCAGGTGGAAGTAGCTCAGCGAGTCGAGGCCCCCTTTTCTTCCTGTTTCGTTTCGTCTGAATGGCAGCTGCACTGTTCATCTCCAAGGTCTCCGTGCGCTGAAGGCACTCGTGCATTTCTCGAGGTGTCAAGGCAGAACGTTCCCAGGTAACTGTGTCTGTGTTACAGCTCATGGGGCTGGCCTCATACTACCTTGTAACAAGTCTATACTGGTGACCTGCCCCTGCTGCGCTGGCCCTCAAGGAGCACTCATGAAACCCTCTTGTCCACCAAGCAGATGACGGGTCCTGCCTATTGCCACAGACTTTTAATGAGCAGACACTGAATGCTGGGAAGTCCACGCTTGTCCCAAGAACCTGAAGATCAGGCGCTTTGTCTCGCCACTTCATGTGGCAGATCTGGGCCGGAAAGTCTGGTGGATGTGTTGTTGATAGGTGATCCAGGTCTTAACAGCTGTGACATCCACATCACATCTGTCTCCCGGCTGGAAAATAATGGCATTCAACATCTTCGAATGAGGATTTATCTATGTGTTTCTGAACATTCGTTTATTATAAGTGAAGTAAGAAATCTAGCATTCAACTAGTTAATCATTTAGAAGAAATTCTGAGGCGGTTTTACGACGGAAAGTGGTATTACTAAACTAGTCTTCATCATGTTACATAAACACTTCGCATCTGGAATGCTTTATACAGGTAAATAGCAAATTGTCTAATAGTATGTTCATTAGATGATGACATTAACAAGACCAATTTGAAAAGACAAGGATTCTTGAAATATTTTTGTGGTATGAATTGCTCTCTGATGTCACTTAATCTTGGAAATGAACTTCATCTTCTTTCGGATTTTGGCATAACGGACAAATTAGATTTCTGTCACATAATTGTCTATAACGAAAATGATGAGTAGCAATATATCAGACACACGAATCTGAATCTAGTCATAATACGCTTTAGTTGTTTATCCATCTTCATCGATATGTATAGGTAAACAGCGTAAATGACTGAACGTTCTATAGGACTCAAATCTATCGCTGTTTTGCACATGATAATTCCAATTTTGCCAACTACAATCAATCAGTCTTTCTCGAAATACCCGAATAAAAACATTCATATCACTCACACCTTGGTTCATCCAAACAAAGCTGAAACCATATTCACACAGTTTCATCCTCACCTTGGTCACCAGTTTTTTTTCTTACCTCTATTGTCTAAGTCTAGCAACATTCTATACGCTTTGAGCGGTAATCTGTGCTCCTGCATCTGAACAATTTTTAACCAATATCGGATACATTTAACAACCGAATTCAAACTTATAGGATGCCTTGCTGTTTCACCATATACTAAATCGTTCGGGGTTTGCAAAGATACACCAAGAAATTTTTTAAGAGCAAAAAGATGAATTTTTTCACAGTGCACAGCGGCAGCATCAAGGCCCCATATTTCAGCTCCATACTGTAACATAGGTTGAATCTGGCAATCAAACAATTTCAAAAACAGAGTGAGGGCATCGTTCTTTAGCAAAGAATTTTTTCATAATGCACAATAATGGATATTTTGCTCTACTTGCTAAATCCTTGCAAGCAAAGGCAAAACTCAAACGCGTGGAGAAGTAGATACCGAGATACTTATATACATTAACAACAGGCATTATAGATCCGTTGTATGTCCATCTTTCTCTCGCTGCCAGATACCCACCCTTCCTAAATACAATTATATTACTTTTTTTTGACAGGTTGACTTTTAACTGCAATGAAGCAGCGACACCTTGTAAAGTGTTTAACTGAGTTTGTAATCCTATCACTGTTTCTGATAACAAGCCACATCATCAGCTAAAAGGAGAATGAAAATTTCTAGAGCATCGTTTATGAAATGTGCACCATGCCTTCCACGACGTATCATTTCCTGTGTCAATTCATTAATAAATAAAGAAAACAAGACGGGACTGCAGACATCGCCCTGTTTCACACCAGAAGTACATTTAATGTACTCTGTCAAACCTGCACCAGATCGCACTCTTGCCTTCACGCATTCATACATACTTATAACACATTTATAAAGTTTCCCATGAACACCATTTTTTCAGTAATACAGGCCACAATAAAGTTCTATTTACAGAATCAAAAGCCTTCTCAAAATCAATAAAGGCAACATATAATTTACGATTTAAGCAAAACTGTTTTTTGTATAAATGCTATCATGTGAACATGTGATCAACAGTAGAATAGTTTTTCTTGAACCCAGCTTGGTATTCTCCCGTAATATTATGTTCTTCTACCCACTCCTGTAATCTCATGTTAATAACCGCACTATACAATTTACTGCACACATTACACAGTGAAATACCTCTGTAATTATTTGGGTCGTTTGCATCTCCTTTTTTAAACAATGGAATGACAATGGATTCTGACCAAGATCTGGGATATATCCCTTGGTCAAATAAGGAATTAAAGAATTTAACCAAAAACTCTAGAAATAAGTTTGACTGGCAAGCAGTTTTTATAACTTCACCTATATTCCATCTGGGCCGGCAGCTTTCCGAGGTTTTATCTTCTTAGAGCCAATAAAACTTCTTCTTTAGAAATGGGACGGTTTAGATTGTCATCATCGAATTCAGTGTCATTTACGTTAGTTTCATTAACTAGATCGTCATGAGAATGATCATTTCCTTCAAGCAGTTTTCTAAAATGATAAAACCATGTTTCAAGACTTATATCATTCACAGGCTGTTTTCTTTTTCCTGAAATTTTGTGCACACAATCCCAAAACTCTTTCTGACTATTTACAGACTGGAGTAGTTCTGTCAACAAAGCATCATTATACTGTTTTTCCTTTCTCTTTAACAAATGTTTATATTCTCGCCTTGCTTTGCAGTAGGACTCACGTGACGGCTCGGATAAAGAACGTCGAAATGTCTTTAATAAATTACGAGCATTTCGTTTGTTAGCTCGGCATTCCATATCATACCAGTCATCTTCTTTTAGATATTTTCCAACGCTAATCTCTTTCTTCATACATTCTGCGGCCTCTTTTACACAACAGTTGAAAATGTTTTAACGCTTCCTCGACATTAATATCAACCAGCCTTACTGCCTCTTGCATACGCACTTGCATTTCATCGGAAAGAATTACACTTTAAACAAATCAATATTACCTTCATTCCATACAAAATTTTTCAACTGTAAAGCGCCTGTTGTTTACTTGAGAAGCGTTGTCGTTATAACACAGGGAAGTAAGATTCAGTTCTAAGGGCATGTGATCGGATTCAATTCTGTCAGATACATACATCTCACACAGCTATCAGTGATAACGGAGAACAAATCGAAAGACATAAAACATTAAAAAATAATCGTTAACACTGCTGCTACCACAGTCAGATATGTATGTGTAGCGACCTTGGAGGTCGCCCTTACACACACCATTTTACAATACACAGTTTTAAAGCAGTACACATATTAAGCAGTAATTTTCCATAATTGTTCAAAACAAGGTCCTCTGAATTTCGAACTTGAAGTGGTTCACTTTTATACTGATTACCGTTTTCAGGCACGTTTTTCCTCAAAATCACAAGAAAATTTTGCTACTCTGCTGTTTCAAGTCACCACCTACAATCACAAACACATCATCTTTAATCAAAAGTAAACAATCACACAAAAATTCTTCTCTAGCAAAGAAACTCCATTTTCCCTATCAAAAAAAGAATAATACGGCGAGCCTTCCGGTGGAATATATGCACACACATACATAACATGTTTTTTTATTGTGCCAAACAAGGACTTATCAATAATAAAAGCAAGGAATAAATCCGACACCACATCCACAACTTTCAAATAAGGACAGAGCTCATTTTTCACGAGACATACCAACCCACCGGAACGCCTGCCACGTGAAGTGAACTTTAATGCTGGCTTACAGTAAACCGTGTAGCCTGAGAACACAGGCGATTGAAAGACTTCAACAAATGTTTCCACAAAACATACATACAAATCAAAGCCAGAGACATAAGAAAATAAATCATTACTACGTACGTATTTTGGAGAGCAGTCCATTTATATTCCAATGAAGAAACAAAAATGTTCTACTTTTTTATGACAAATATCAACATTATACGATTCATCGTTTTCACTGGACATATTCATAGAATGTGCAATTGTAGAAGACACAACATCCCTATTATTTACACAGTCAGCTGACACTGGTGTTCGTGAGTTCTCACAATGCACGACCTGACGGTCAGTTTCACGTGCTTGGGATACACAACACACGGCTGACACAACCGGTGACGGCTCGCTGTCGGTTCCTTTCACTGGCACGGAGATATTACCAAGTACATTTGTGGGCCGGCCGAGTTCCTACCTGATTTCCACAAGTCTATCTTCCGCGCCCAGAGTGTACCGCTTTCCGTCAATGAGAAGGTAATTAAAGATCAAACTAGCGCGTTTACCGTCACTTCTGGCCTTTTTGAGGTAGGGAGTTAACTTTTTTCCTGAGGTCGCGCGCACCCTGGTGGAGAAGTCCTCACCGATGAAAATGTTAGTTCCTTGCAGCTTGCGTTTCGCTCTTAGAATGTTAACTTTTTGCTTGTAGAACACGCAGCGCGCGATCACAGGAGAGTCCGGCCTGTTGTTCAGTCGATGGACCCTATCAAAGTCAACATCTTCAGTCAAGTCTAATTTGTCTGTGAAGAGGTCCCTAAGCACATTTTCACAGTCTGCCGGAGTCTCATTTTCTGTTCGAGGCAGTCCATAGAAGATGAGGTTGTTTCTCTTAGACCGCCCCTCCAGATCGTCAGTCTTCCTTTCTAAGTCCTCCATCTTCTTTGTCAGATCCTGGTTCTCCTTACGTAACTGGCTGACTTCCTCCCGTAAGCCCCTCAGCTCCCCCTGTATGGCAGCATAGTCCTCCCCGTAGGGCCTGCATGTCCTGCTTCACGGCGTCAAGCTTCCCGTCAAAAACTACTCTCCATGGAGTTCAGCTTGCTCATGACGTCGTGAAGCGACAAGTCTCTCCCTGGTTGGTTGGATGCTCCGTCGTGTGGATGGCCAGGCCTCTCCAGGCTAGGTCGGCTGGTCAATCGGGTCTGCCCGTCTGCGATGAGTTGGGTCCTGGGTTGCTCTCAACATCACCGCATTGGAGAAGTAAACTCCCCAGAAGAAATAGGAGAGGAGCAAACCTAACAGAGCACCGTCTGTCCTGCACTTCAAACCAAAAATCTTTCTTAATCCAGTCAAATGGACTGACAACAACAGAGCAATGGAAGTGCGACTACACATGAAAGACTCCAGCTCACACCCCCCGAGAGAGAGAGAGAGAGAGAGAGAGAGAGATCTGCATTTTCGGCAAAACCGATGTCTGAGCATAAACCGCGATTGAGAGGTCTATTTGTTTTGCCTGACTGTTTTCTTGTTCTTTGTACAAGTACATAAACTTCATCTGATCTCTCCAAAATAGTGTACATGGTGACTAATTTTCAAAGATAACAGATGTAAAAGGAACAGCTTTAGAGCTACACAATTGAATCAATCATACTTTTGATAATTATGTCAATATGGTGCAACGAAGCAGGGTCGACAATCGAAGCAGGTCTAAGGCGAAGCGAAAGGGCGAGGGGCATGAGGGTGAGGGTGAAGGGGTGGGGTGGTGAAGGGGGAATGGAGGGAAAGGAAAAGGAGGGAGGGGGACCAGACTGGAAAGGGGGGGGGAGGAGGAGGGATGGGAAAGCACTGTTGAGATCCAAAGCAGGCTTAAGGCAGAGGGGGAGGGTGGGAGTGCAATGGAAGAAATAGAAGGAGGGTAGATGAAGGGAAGGACGGCGTAGGGGGAGGGATTGTGAGGGAAAGAGGTTGCGTGTGTATGTGTGTGTATGTGTGTGTGTGTGTGTGTGCGTGTGTGCATGCGTGCGTGCGTGCGTGTGTGTGTGTGTGTGTGTTCACGCAGACAGGCTTGTTGTCCTTGTCACTGCCTGTCTGACCACATCAACAGATTTACCACACTGGCTCGTCTGCTATACATCTCCGCTTATCTAACAGATTTACAAACACTTGCCATCCTGGCTTTGTCTACTGTGCCGCCGCTTGTCTGATACATCTACAAAGACTTGCCATACTGGCTTGTCAGCTGTGTGTCACTGATTGTCTGACAAAATGTGTGAAAAGAAAGCTTGCCATGCTGTATTATCCGCAAAATTGTCACTTGTCGGACGACAACACTTCAGATGACTTGATGCACTAACTTCTGTTAAGTCGCCGTTGTCTAATCAACTTCAAAAGACTTGCCTGAGATAATGTTTTTTTGTTTCAATGTTGATGTTTGATTAAGTTCAGGCTTGTATGCTATGCCACCACTTAATCAGCTTCAAAAAGCTTGTTTGAAACGCTTCTTCTCTGATGCCACTATTTGGTCTCATCAGCATCAAAAGACTGATCAAGACAGACGTGTCTGCTATGTCACTGCTTGTCTGACAAAACATCAAGAGACATTATTACGTTTCATATACATTCCTCGTCCCCTTTTTTCCCATCTCGCCATTTTTTTTTTTATTAGCTTCTCCTCTTTTCACTCATTTCCCTCCTCCTTCGCACCACTCCCTCTCCATCCCGTTTTCTTCAAGTCTTCTCATCTCTGTTCTTTCTCGAACTATCTCTCCCCCTCTAATTAGCTTCTTCTTCTTTTTTTCTTGTTTTTTCTTTCTTTCTGTCTGTCTTTCTTTCTTTTCATTCTTGCTGGTTTTTTTGTTGCGTGGGAATGAACACTTTTCAATTTACAGCCTCCAGTTGTTGTGCTGTTTACTTTGTCAGAAAGCTAGATATGTCGTTTGAAGAAGGCTGTATAAACTGAAATATTGCACACACTCATGAGTGTTGTGCAAACACAAGCAAACAAACAAACAAACAATAGCAATATAAAAAAAAATCACATAAACTTGATCTTTATGTCGTCGTTTGATAAACTTCCAAAGACTGGTTAAGCAGGCTTGTCTCCTATGTCACCTGTTATCAGATCAATACAAAAGACTTATCAGACAAGGTTGTCCCCTACGTCGCCACTTGTCTGCTCAACTTCAAAAGAGCAATCAGACAAATTCGTCTTCCGTATCATTACTTATCTGATCAAGGATTTATCAGACAAGGTTGTTTTTCTACTCCACTAGTCTGATTAAAATTCAAAACTAATAATAAGACTAGCTTGTTTTTCGTTTGTTTGTTTGTTTGTTTTGTTTTCATCTGATCACTGTCTGATCAAATCCAAAAGACGTAGTGGTCAACCTTGTCTTGCATGTTGCCACTTGCCCAGTTTAACTTAAAAGGATTTAACAGATAAGCTCGCCATCTAAGTCGCTATTTGTTTGTTCCACTTCAAAAGACTTTTTTTAAATTAACTTTTTTTCACTTCAAAAGACTTATTAGACAATTTTTGTCACCTGCATTGCCCCTCACCCAAATTAGCTTCAAAGGATTTATCAGACAAGCTCATCTTCTATGTCGCTATTTGTTCAATTTCAAAAGGCTTACCAGACAACCTTGCGTCCTATGTCGTCGCTTACCCCGATCAGCTTCAAAGGATTTATCAGACAAGCTCGTCTTCTATGTCGCCATTTGTCTGATCAACTTCAAAAGGCTAATCAGACAACC